>PVIC010015624.1:0-34973 GCA_004025085.1 Thryonomys swinderianus
TGATGAGCCCTCCACCTTCGCTGGTGTATAGATAACCCACCACAGGGTTATCTCCCAGGTTGTCCATGCTTTCTCCCAGCATGGATATTTGGGTTGCTTCTGGTTTGGGAGCCTGTGGATCCTGTGAAGAAGAACACCTCTGTGTGTGTGATTTGTGGCTGTGTGTTCATCTCTGTCCATCTTGGGAATGGATTGGTGGGCTGTGCTCATGGATGAGCTCCCCGGTTTGCACACTGCAGTGTTAGCATCATTTAAGTGGCTGTGCCTTATGCAGTGGTGGGTGCATCCTGCCTGGATGTATTTGTTATCCAAATCTTTGGATAGCATTCCGTTATCCAAATCTTTGTTTGTTTCCCATTTATTTCCCTTCTGTGTCTTTGGCCTTCAGGGTTCTTTCTCTTTGGGATTATTTTCTTACACCTACTCTCAGGAGTAGGCCATGGACATCTTCCACAGCCCTGTGGCTTTACAGACCATCAGGTAGGTGCACGCAGTGTATAGCAGGTCCCTCGGGTCTGCCCTTCCCTGCCCAGTCCCCAGACAGTGTGCCCCACAGCCTTCACCATTTGTACCCCGCAGAGGCACAGCCTGGAGCCCTGGGGGTGGCTGTAATGAGTCCACTGGACCCCAGAGGCTCCTCTGCTTAGCGGGTATGTCCAGGCCTTGCCTGGTTTTCACTTGACTTTCCTGACCATGTGGGGTTTGTTGGTTCCTTGGCTTCCTCAGTGGTGGTGACAGGGCTGTCCCAGACTTCTGCTCAGGCTATTACAGCAGTGTCTGCATTTTCCCAGTCAATTTGTCCGAGTTGTTTCTGCATTCTCAATGCAGTTGCCTTGCCTCTGGGTACAGAGGAGACAGCTACATTTGAGCATTTTGTGGCTTGTGTTTATACTCTCTTTCTGATACAGGTATTTATATTATAATGGACTTCTTCATTTTTTTTCCTTTTTTTTTTTTTGAGACAGGATCTCGCTTTGTAGCTCAGGCTGGCTCTGAACTTACTTTGTAGTCCAGGCAAGCCTCGAACTCAGCAATCCTCCTGTCTCTGCCTCCTGAGTGCTGGGATTACAGGCATGAGCCACCACGCCCGGCTTGAATTCTTCATTTTTGTGCGGGGATGTTTATCAGTATGTTGTTGCACAAGTGGGGAGGAACCCTTCCCTGCTCCTAAGTCACTAATACATTTTTCCATGTAATCTTCTAAAATGCACAGCTCTTCTTGTCCCTTGTAGGCCACTACCCAACCTGGGGTTGATGTCTCCTGAGAGGAAGGGGGACAATTTTATTTTTTCCCATATGCTTGCAGAATATCTACTTTATTAAAGAGTCTCTCCTTTCCTATTGACTTGCTGTGTTTTTTCTGTCTCACTGAGGGATGATTTTTGGGCCAGTCTCTGGCTTCCTGTCTAATCTTGTATTAATGCCAGTCTCAAAATTGTGGTGACGTTATAATAAATCACAATTACCTGTAGAGCAAGACACCCCCCTCTGCTCAGATTTTGCCTCAGATCACATGGAATCTATAGGTCAATTTGGAGAGAGGGCTGGTTGTGTATCAGAGTTCTCTTATTACAGATGTACAGTCACCCAGTGTTCATTTACACATGGATTGTGTACTTCGTACCGTCTAAGCTCTTTCTGATTATTGTGTACTTTTTTGTTCAGTCATATCATCTGTGAGCATCTAGGGTTTATTTCTTCCTTTTGAATACTATCATTTCCATTCATTTTTCTTGCTTTATTGCAATAGTTGAGACCCTGAGTCCAGCATGGAATACAAATGTGGGTAGCAAGTACCCTCACTTTGTTCTAGAGAAGCTTTAGTTTCTCCATCAAATGTATTGTCTGTCTGTGCTGATAGCTTTTGATTTGTTTTGACAAGTGACCCAGAAAGAACCTCATCTGTCCCACTCTGTATATTGCCTCTATTGTAGTTTTTGTTGCTGTCAGTATTTTAATTGTTGCTTCCTTTGATAAGCACAAATGGAATCTCATCATATTTCATAAAAACTCCGTGATTCCCTGGGGAGGTGAGGTCGAACCTGGCCTGTGTATTTGTTAGGCACCTGTATTTCCTCTTCTCTCTGTCTCTTCCCACTTGTTGATACGTTGTTAGTGTTTCCCTAATCAGTTCCAATGAGTTCTTTACATAATGAACATAGTTATTTCTGTGCTGCAATTGCCACAAATATTTTCCCCTCTACTTTGTATAGCTTTTTGTTTTTGTAATTTTCTTAATGGTCTTTTTTCTTATTTTTATTTGATCAAATCTGCTTCTCTTTTTCTTTTACAATTTATCCTAGTCCTCCTGAGCTTGGAAAGCCTGTCTCTCTCCTGAGGCCTGATAAGTATTCGATTCTGTTTCATCCAGGTTTTTTTTAGACCTTAATATTTCATGTTTAACTGTTTGCTCCATCTGGAGTAGGTGGGGCTGTGGGCTGTGAAGTGAGGAGTTAATTGCTGTTTGCAGTTTGCAGAGGAAAGGGGCCTCATTTGCACTCCAGGCCTCTGGGGTCTGGCTTCCCCGCGTCTGTGCTGAGCAGGGGGGCGATTAAAGGAAGGCTGGTGGTGGCTTCCTGTGCAGGCAGCGTGGGGACCGTGGAGCCCTAATTACCATGGGGACAGATGTGGATGCTGCCTTCGCCTGGGACCCAGTGAAGAGCAGAGTTCTCTTAGCCCAGCTAGGGCACATCCAGCTTTTCGTTGGCAGGGTGCAGGGGAGTCTCAGGCCTGCCTTGGTGGCAGGGCCATTGCTGGGGAGGAGGTGCGCTGAGGGGCAGGTTACACGGGCCAGCTCTCTGTGTGACCTTAGACAAATGACAACATTTCTCTGAGTTTCACTTTCCACCTTTGAAGATGAGTCCTAACACTTCAGTCCCCACCCCGTAGGTCTGGGAGGGTGGAGACAACCTGTGGTCTTGCCCAGCCTGGGAAGGGTGCCTCCAACAGGCGCCTCATCCTCCCCGGGAGATTAGGACCAGCTGAGCCGGGGTGGGGGCTTGGGCCCCCCATGGTGAAGGAGGCACAGGCTCCTGCCGCTGGTCCCCATGAAAGGAGACACTTGGAGCAGACCACAAACGTGCACAGGCACATCTTTACACACGCACACGTGTGTGTAACATCTGCCACAAATGGTCATCTGTAGACACATACAGTAGGGCACAAACAGTGAACACAGGGTCACATTCAGTCTGCCCTGGCACAAGCTGGCAAAGCCGAGCCCCAGGGACCTGGTTCCGCTCTCATATGCCCACTAAGCCTGGGCCTTATACTAGACAACTGGCCTTCCCTGGACAGCCCCATCCTTGTTGTCCCTGAGATTCCCTGCCTCCCACTTCTGAGTCGGAGGCAGAACCCACTGCAGGGCCAGTGTGGTCAGCAGGGATGGGAGCCAGCGCCCCACCGTGCTGGGGCGGCCGGGTGTGGGGGGGTGGAATTCAGCCCATCCACCAGGCTCCTGGGCAGCCTTGCGATGCTGGATGCCGCAGAAATGTAGAAAAGGTGACCTGGTAGCTGGGCTGTGAGTGGGAAGACCTGGGAGTCCTGTTTGGGGGGGGACACAAAAAGCACAAAGACCCCGGGGCATGACAAGTGGTTGGGGGGCCTTGCTGGGGCCAGAAAGGACACCTTGTTAGGATGTGGGGGTCTGCACAGAGCCCAGTAGGCACGTGGGCACACTGGGTGCGGTATGACGGTGGGCATGCGGGCTGGCCGGCAGCACAGCTGTGCAGGCCCAGACCGCTGGCATCAGCAGGCGCCCCTCCTCCCACCTCACTAAACAATCATTGCACAAAATATGCAAATGGTATAATTACTGTTATTTGTTTTGCTGATATAAGTGTTTGAAATGCAAATGTCAAGTTTGGGCGCTGTCGTTTTCCCACCCCTCTCACCCGGACATTTGCAAGTCGATGAGTCCCCATCCCGGGAGGAGGAGGGAGCCCGGAGGCCCAGCTTCGGGGACAGGGGAGAAGCCAGCGCCTTCCCTACCAGCACACAGTGTGTGCCTGAGGACAAGGGGGACTTCGCCGTCTTTCCTGGAGCCCCAGCTGCAGGATGTGGGCTCTTGAAGCCTCAGTTTACCCCAGTCCATGCAGTCTAGCACCTTGAGGCCTGTGGGTCCAGCACTGTCTGGCCCCTGGGAGTTCTAGGGGGGGGGCGTATTCTGCCTCAGTTTCCTGTCTGCTGCAGTCCTGTCTAGGGGTCGCCAGCTGTGAAATAGGAACTTGGAGTCCCTGGTGGTCTTGGCCCAGTGAATCCCCGGATATGGACAGCATCTGTGTGAGTTCTTGGCTTCAGCCCAGCAGCCCTGGTGGTCTCTGAGGCTCCTGGGCACAGTGTTCTGGGGGCTTGTCTAGGGCACCCCACCTGTGGTACAACTCAGATAGAGCTCCATCTGGCTTCTGGTGGGACCCCTCCCTCCCTCCCTCCCTTCAGGACCCAGGGGCTTGTGACCCTTACCCTGGTCCCATTGCAAGCTACCCCACTGGAGCCTCCATGGTCTCTCCAAAGCACAGACAGGCTTTCTCCTGCCTTCCCAGCACACCTCCAGCTGCCGGGATTCACTCTCTAGCTTCGCCAGTGCTGGTCCCTGACAGACCCCGAACCCGGTACGGACGCCACTGCCCAGACGCTGGCAGCCCTGGCGCAGTGTAGGTACCCTGGGAGGTGCTTAACCACCTGCCTTCCTGCAGCCCCCACAGGGTCCCACCAGCCCCACCAACTGCTTGGGGCTCAATAAGGCAGCCTAAGCCCCCGTGCTGGCCCTGCAGCCCCTTTGTTCCACCCCAAGCAAGGCTGGGGCGACAGCGGGTGTCAGGGTGAGGGACTCTAGTTGACCTCCTAGCTGGGCTAAGAGAACTGTGCTCTTCACTCAAACCCAGGCGAAGGCAGCATCCACATCTGTCCCCGTGGTAATTAGGGCTCCACGGTCCCCACGCTGCCTGCACAGGAAGCCACCACCAGCCTTCCTTTAATCTCCCCCTGCTCTTCGCGGAGAGCAGTGGCTGTGTGCGTTTGTGCACCCACAATGCGTGGGTGGAAAGAGAAATCTCCAGGGCAGTGCCTGGACCTGGCACAGCTTTGGGCCAGAGGACAAACAGCCGCTCCAGCAGACCTGTGTGGGCTCCAGGGCCCGCTCAGCGCAGTCATGGGCAGCTTTGCTAGAACCCGTGTCCTGGCGGTACCTCCAACACCCGAATCCTGGAAGGCCACGAGAGGGCCTATGCTCTCAATTTTCGTGTCTATAAAGGGGGCTCTTTGCAAAGCTGGGCTGGGTTCACAGCAGGCATTCAAGAGCACCAATTTCTGCCTTCTGCCGGGGTCTGCTGGGCGCTAGGGCTGGGCACAGCGTCCGTCCTTTGAGCTCTGGTGCTGGCGGAGGCCACAGAAGGACCAAGCACAGACCAGAATGAAGAGCAAGGCTCAGCTGGAGACAGAGGGACCAGGAGCAGAGGCTGGGGAAGGAAGGATGTGGGTCTTGGTCCCTGGACTGCAGTCTCAGCCTGGAGGCCTCCTGCTATTTTTATTTCAATTTCCTTTTCCAAGACAGGTTCGGCCTCATTAGCATATTCAAATACAGTCCATTATTATTTGAATTAGCTGTTAAGTAATTAGCTCTAATTGATGAGCATTCCCCCCACTTCCCCACATATTTTTTGGTTATTTACATCCGCTTCTAACCAACAATTTTAGGTAATTACACGCCACTCACTGTCTATTTGCACACACACTTCCTCCCATGACAGGTTCCTCCTCGGCTTTCAGCATTCACACCCAGCTGGGGAGCCACAGAGGACGCAGGGAACATGGCAGAGGGGCCCGGGACACGGCAGCCCTCTGGCACAGCTCTTTTCATCCTGCAGGTGTTGTGCCCTTGGTCACCCACACTACCCTGCTCTGTGACACCTGCCACTCTGTCCTCCTGTGTCCACCCCTCGTTCTGGCTACTACAGAGAGGCCAGAGCTGGAAGTGCATGGTGGCCACACGCCCTGCTCTGCACCATGTGGCTCTGCTCATACCCCTGCCTCGTCTCCAAGTGTCTGCCCACCGCAGGCCCCGGGAGGTCCCTGTCCTCTGATTTGTCACTAAGGTATTGAGATGGTCGAGGACAGGCCACTTTGCCCTCTCTCCCGCTCCCTTAGTCCTCTTTCCCTGGCTATGTAGCTGACCGGCCCTGGCAAACCTTCATCCCGCACTTTGTCTGGACCAGGTTATTCTGTGTCCTGAAGTGAGATGCCTCGCTCACTCCCTGCACGCAGCAGGACTAGGATGTCTCCTGAGGGCCTCAGGTGGGGACATCAAATCCTCTGGTGGCCTGGTATGAGATAGAGGTGGGCCAAGTCGG
This sequence comes from Thryonomys swinderianus, assembly GCA_004025085.1. Classification (NCBI taxonomy): domain Eukaryota; kingdom Metazoa; phylum Chordata; class Mammalia; order Rodentia; family Thryonomyidae; genus Thryonomys; species Thryonomys swinderianus. The sequence continues at coordinate 6,348 of PVIC010015624.1, forward strand.
GGATGTTCAGCCATTGGTGCTGTCCCCAGCAGGTGGACAGAAGCCCAAGAGCCTACCTCAGGATGGGACAGGAGCATCATGGAAGTGCCAGGGACCCCGGAGGGTCAGGTGGGTGTTGGCTGTGCACGTGGCCTGTTAGGACTGTCCCAACAGGCTGGCATCCTGGATGTGGCTCTCTGTACAGATAATGAGTGTATGATGCTGTCTTGCGTCCTGTATATGAGAGATGAACACAGCCACATGCTACATGGGTACCTGGAGTGGGGGCAGCACCAGGCTGCTGGGAGACACACACACACACACATGCACACACGCATGCACACATGCATGCACATACACAGCAACTGCCAGTGTCTGGTCCAGCTACAGACTGGGCCCTGTGTTCTTGCCCACCACCTGCAGGGCCAAGAGAGCTGGGTTGCAGTACCGGATATGGCCAGGAGGGGTGCTGTGGGGGATTGGCACGACTTCGGAGGGGAGGCTAAGGCTCTGAGTCTCTCTCTGCCACGCCTGATGGGCTGGCTGCTCCAACCTGATGAAGTCTCACTCAGAGTTTGTTGAGTGGCTGTGGCACTTATATTCTGCCAGTCCCAGCCAACTGCAAAGGGACAGAGACATGGAACCATCTATTCCTGCAGGTGGCTGGACTCAGCTCCAGGAAGCCCTAAGGGACCTCACTTTTCGCTCTGTAAGGATGTAGAGTACCCCAAAAAGTGCACCTCTCCCCAGTGCCAGGATCAGCAGACACAATCTTGTGACATGCCGTTCCCTAAGGCTAAACCTGGAGCAACTCAGAGCACGACTGTCCCTCCAGAGCTCCGGGCCCCCAGGTTGAGCCCCATGGCTCAGGGGAGGGAACTATGAAGGAGGGGGACAGAGCCCAGGCCACAGGGGTCATGGGCAGTCAGGGTGGCCTGCTTGCCTTATGGGCTCAGGCTGTTGGCATGGACGTGGGGTGCTGGGCACTGTGGTCCCACAGATCCACTGGCCACAGTCTGTGCCCCTCATGCCTCTGCTAATGGGGTCACTTGCCCAGGATGCTAGCCTCGGCCCACCTGCCTTGGGAGAGTGGCCTTCTGTGCAGGGTTTGGGCACTGGCTCTGAGTGGATTGCTTCCTACCTCTGACCTCCTGCCTGTGATTTGGGGCCAAGGGGCCTGTGCCCCAGAGGGCATCAGCAGGATGCACGAATGGCCCAGATGTCTGGGCTCTTGGGGGCCACTCTGTGCATCTGGCAGTGGGTGCTGTTCGCCTCCAGCACCTTCCAGGGCGCCTTCTCAGCTCTTTCTCCTCTCCTTACTCTGATGTCCTCTTGTGCTTCTGCTTGGATCCTGCCCATCCTGGCAAATGGCAGGTGCTGAATAAGTGTTTGTTGAATGACTGGGTGGGGTGCCTTCCAGAGCACCTGCCTAGGTGGTAGGAGGCAAAGCAGACAGCCCTGGCTGCTCCTGTGGGGTCTGGGGAGCATGTGCACCGCCAGGCCTTCCTCAGGAACGGGCAGTGGGACGCACTGTCTGAGTCCCTCTGAGGTACAGTCCCTGTGTGACCCGGCATGGATGTCCTCACCCCCTCTCCTGCCTTCTTCATGTGCCCAGGTGGTGTGGTGCCTCCTCAGAAGCCACTTTCACCCAAGCGGTGATTTTGAATCTGGAAAGGAAGAAGGGTGTGGGGTGGACTTTGGCAATCTCAGCACTCTGGGAGGCTGAGGCAGGAAGATCATAAGTTTGAGCCCTGTTTGAGCAACTTACTTGGTGAAACCATGTCTCAACTTAAAAAATGAAAAGTGCAGGTGGTATAGCTCACTGTGAGGGCCCTGGGTTCAGTATACATCACACACACACACGAAGGGAAAGCTTGTGTTCCTCAGACCGCAGGTGACCTTGGGTGGACACTGTCCAGCACCAGGAACAGAGATGCACGGGCTGGAGGCTGGCATGGAGGCTGATGGGGAGCCGGGTGACTGGGAGAGAGAGGGAGGACCCCAGGCCCCACGCCCACCTCGAGAGTCAGTTTGGTGCTTGCTCCAGCAGAGGGGTTGCTGGATGGCAGCTGTGAGCCAGGCGGCATCCTGGTGCCTTGCCAGTGCCACCTGGCAGATCCTGGGCACTGTGCCCTCCCCCCAGGGTCTACTCCCTTCCCACCTCCCAGGACACAGTCACTTATCTGCCAGGGGGGGCAGGCAGCCTCGGCTGGCCTGTCGAGCTGCTGCCCGAGATCAGCTGGCGGCTGCAGAGCAAGAAGCCAGCTAATTAGTGAAAGGTCATGGCAGCTTGGAAGCCCAGCGTCTGATCACTGCACACCGGGCTGGCAGCAACCTGGGACTTTGAGTTAGTGGCTAGGTGACCAGGACTGCTCGGCCCCCGCCTACAGCTCGGCACTGCCGCCCAGCCCTGGGGACAAACCCAGAGCCTCAGCCCGGCGTGTGGCACCAATCTTTACCCGCTGTTCTGCCTAGGACGGCCACTGCCCTCCTCGGACCCCACCTCCCTCACTTCTTCCTGCTTCTCTCTAAATCAATCCAGTTTTTAAAAACTTAAATACATTTATTTAAAGAGGAAGCTTTATAGCACTACACAAATGGGAAACAAGTCTCCCTTGCCATAAATAGAATTCATAATCATAAAAATAAATTCAGTGGAAAGAAAACAATGTTATTAAATTCTAGTTGCATGCTGTAGCCCCGGGGGAGGCTCGGAGTCCAAGGCCTGCTATTGCTTTATTAAAAAACGAGAATAGCAAGTGTACAGAGGTGTTCAAGACCTACCAACCCCGAATCTAAGACTGTGTCTGATGTAATCATAAGCTTGGAAGAGAATTAAATGGAGAGTAGCTTTCTAATAAAGTGACTCAGCATCATTCTATGCTGTGTCACTTAGGGGTTGAAGGTGGCTGCCTAAGGCAGGGCCCCTACAGATGTGTGATTGAACCGCACATGCAGACAGTCCTCAAGGGTCCAGTGTCCTTGTAGCTTCTACTTGTAGCTTCTACTCTGTCTTCGTTAGCATTTGTCCTCATGATCTCACAGAGGCTGCTGCACCTCTAGCTATTGCATCTGTATCTCAGCCAGGAAAAGGGCAGAGAGGGCGAGTGGAACATACTGGGCTTCTGCTAAGGTGATGTCCGGCTGAGTTTGCAGACTCAAGCCCAGTACAGTCTGGGGCAGGGCCACTGTCTCCTCCTTCAGCCCTCTGGCTTCCTCCTGCACCTGTGGGCCTGTCTGCTCACATGCTCACACATCCCTGTACTCGCCATATGCCTGATGACCTTGTGGCCTGCGTGCACACCGTCACCCTGCCTCCGTCATGCTCAGCCATGGCACATAGTCAGGGAGCCCAGCCTGGCCTCACTCGTGGGCTGGAATCCAGCAGCCAAAGTGGGTCACGAGCACCACGCACAGGCCAGAGTGATGGCAGCCACAGGGTGATGGGAGGGGGACGCCAGGAGAGGAGAGGCTGGGAGGACTGGTTTCCTAGAGTGATATGATGCTGGGGACAGAGCCCAGGGCTCTGGGGCTGCTTCCCTGCTTTGAAGGGGTGGGGAGAGGGAAAAGGAGCGGGGTTGTGACTCCTGCGCCCTCACTGTGTGTGCCTCTCTGCAGCTTCACCCATCTGTGCCTGGACAGAGAGTGACATCATCACCTATGCCCAGCCCCAAACGCTCCAGTGCCCAGCTGCCCCAGTCCAGACCGCCTCAGCCCACTTTGGCTAGAGCCCCAGGTGGACAGGCAGAGAGGGGAGCTGAGTTAGAGGCTCATAAAGTCCTCCAGAAACACAGAAGTTTAACCAAGATGTTCACAAAACAGCGTGGAAGTCAGTGGTGAAGGCTTCTGGGACAGCTCTAGAAGCATCACCAGTGACTTCTATGACTGGGATCAAAGTGGCTGCTGTTGCTCCTGCCATCATATCTATATCACTACTAGGCACGGAGTGGACACATCTGTTCCCTTTAAGGCAGTGATGACAGTAGAACACTTCAGTTCCTCTCATGCCCTGGCTTCAAATAGGCCTGACTGTGGCCCTTGTGAAAGTCACAAAGATGAAGACATGGGTGTATTTCCAGATGGCCACATGGATCCCCCAATGCTCAAAGCAGCCCGTGCCTGCGAGCAGAAAAAGGTACTGAATATGAATGACATCAAAATAAGAAGGTCAGACCATGTGGTCACCCAGAGGCCACCAAGAACAACGGCCTATGCTCAGGCCTTGTCCGTGTTCATGACAGTGCTGGCTCCCGTCTTCTGGGCAGGAGGCAGGCCACGGGTTCCCACTGCCTGCCTTAGTTTCCCCAGAAACCACCAGGCTCTGAAAGGTCCCTTGGCTAGTCTTTGAGGTCGGCTCCCCACGCTGGGGTTGGAGCCTGATGTTAAGACCCTCGTGGCTGGGTCTGGACAGGACCCCACGTAGGAAGCACAGAGTGAGAGCCCCAGCACACCCTGCCTCCCCTTGCATTCCACCACAGATGGGGAGCTCAGTCCTGAGAAACAGCAGTCTGTTTCTTTATAAAACACTCTAAAATTTATTATAAAATATTCAAGACATCTCAAATATTTAAGAAATCCCTAATAAATATTTCAGTAATTATAAAATATTTAGTCCCACCAAAGGTATGGAGAATAATACAATGAATACCAGAGCACTCTCCCGCCCCAGGTTGAAATGAATCCTTTGTATACTATCAGCTTCCTGCGCTCCTCCATCGCGTCTCCCTCTGCTTTTTCTTAGCTTGTTGATTGTGGTCAGATACACTCAAGATTTACCACCTTAGCCACTGTAGGGTCAGTTCAGCTGCTGGAGTGTTTTTTGTTTTTTTAAAACAACAGTCTCGCTTTGGAGTTCAGGCTGGCCCTGAGCTCACTATGTAGCCCAGGCAAGACTCCTGCTGCTGAGTGTTGAGATTACAGGCGTGAGCCACCACACCCAGCACTGTGGTATGCGGTCCTGACTGCTGGTAGGGGTGAGTCACCACACCCTGTGGTATGTGCTTACCAGGGACTGAACCGGGGACCTTGTGCTTGCTAGGCGGGTGTCGGAACTACTGAGCTCAATCTCCAACCCAGCTGGTTCAGTTTGTCCACAGGGATGGAAACTCCCTCCCGGCTTTCCTGTCTTCCCCTTCCTCTTCCGTGTGGTGATAATTATTCTTGCAAGTGTTTATGCTTTTACCATGTCTGCATGGACCCCAGCCCAGCACACACTAGTGAGGGCTAAAGCTCCACATACAGGGGACAGAGAGGCAAGTGTTGTGGGCAAGTGGATGGCTGGTTCCTCTTCACCCTTAGTCTGCAGGGCTGGGTAGTTGACTCATCTTCACTTCTATATGATAATCCACAAGGCGCATGCCCCATGTCATGGTCCGTTCTGCCTCGCGCCACTCCAGCCCTCACAGATGATGCCGATGGGTACACCCTGCACGCCTTAGTGGCCAGAGAGGCCAGTGCCCCCCAGCATGGGCTTCTGCTGTGCACTGCGCTTGGCATATCCCTGCTCCTGCGCTCACACTCTGCCGATCAGAAGGCCTCACAGTGTGCAGTTACTCACAGGCTCAGGCCGGGCCCCCTGGCACTTAGACCCCTGGGCATTCAGGCAGGCGCCTGCCTCTGCCTCGTGAGGAGTGGGGCCCAAGGCATCAGCACCGCAGGGGTCACAGAGAGAGATGCGGCAGACACACAGCTCTGAGAGCTTGTTTCTGTCTCCTTGAGTCCAGGACCGAGGAGCGCCGGATGGACCTGGACCATCTACTCAGCCTGCTGTATCCCTGATGAGTCGCCAAGTCCTATTGACCCGCTGCGCTGGTGCTTGCGCTGCTCTTTGCGGGGGGCACATTTCCTGACACTTGGGTCTTGGTCCTGACCGGTGGAGGCTCTCAAATCTGTCCAAACTGCAGCTCACGGTGAGGCTGGGTGAGGATGGAACCTGCAGACTGAGCCAGAGCGCTCGGGGTGTCCTGGCCCATGTGGGCCTGGCTAGCGCCCCAGCACTGGCAAACCGTGGCTTCCGGCCTGAGGCCAGGACCCCTACGCTGTCTTGGTCCCCTCTATCCCTGGCGTCTGTGGGGGCTGAGGGTGGCTCCAGGCTGACCCTCCCGCTCTGTTCCTGCCCACCCTTGTCCCTCCCTCTCCTAGATGGTGGCCCTGCTGTGTCCCTGACTGCCGACTGATCAGGCAAAGCTCTGGAACGGTACTGGGCGACCAGAAGTTTTCAGGCGCTGGGACTGGGGCAGACTGAGGTCCCTGGCACCGGATGTGCGGGTGGCCGGTCAGACAGTTCACAGGCCACGGCAAGCACCAGCAGGCTGGCAGGGTAGAGCGGAGAAGCTGCGTGTGCTTTCTTGGGGACAGCTGTGTGTCCTTACTGTCCTGTAGCCAGCCAGACGGCAGGCAAGGGCCAGACGGGCTTGGGAGGAGGCAGGGGCAGAGAAGCCTGGTGTGAACCAGTGTATGCAGCCTCGTTTCCTAAGTCAGGACGCCGCGCCTGAGAGGAAGCACTCACACCACCCTTGGGTGGTTTCCAACCTCGTCAGTGACGCCAAAAATGGAACACCCTCCAGCTGCTCTGGCTGTCAGGCTCTTCCGCTGGGACACGGGAATCAGACATTTAGCAGGGAACGTAGCGGCTCGTCCCTGAAGCACCAGCTCTCTGGGAAGCTGAGGCAGGAGGATTGCAAGCTTGAGCCTGATCCAGGCAGCCTAGCAAGAGCCTATCTCAAAGAACGAAAAGATCTGGAAATGGGATGTGCCCCTGTGGGAAGGCTCCGGGTCCAAGCTTGGAGGGGCTGCTTTTGCCCATGGCATTTGTATGGGCGCACATGTGGCCAGTAAGGGGTAGAGGGGCAGGTGGAGGTGCCCATGCTCTGGTACGGCTCATACCTACACCACCGACAGCCACACTCTCACCTGCTCTCTCATGCTAGGACCGGCCACATCTTATGGCCTCCCTGCTCTGGTCACCCCTGGTTGACATGGAGATGGACGTGGTCTCTTCTCACGAGGCCCACTGTTGTCTCGTGGTACTGGGGGCTTGAAGAGAGGAGGACCTTCCCACGGAGCTACATCCCTCCTGTTTTATTTTTTATTTCAAGGCAGGCCTTTGCTAATTCTCCCGGGCTGGGCTTGAACTTGCAATCCTCTTGTCTTAACTCCTGCATAGCTGCGATCACAGGCCTGTGCTAACACACCTGGCCAGCCCTCTTGTCCTTTTGTTTAGTCGACCCAGCCCTGCTTGACAAGAGCTCAGAGTGAATCGTGCAAGACGACTGACTTTTCCTGCCACTGTGAGCACCCTGCCTCCCACAGACGTTCAGCAAAGGCCAGGAGAGGATGCCAAGGGGCTGAGGGGGAGGATGGGGCCCAGGATCTCCCCTTCACACAGCCTAGCACCTCCTCCTTGGAGCGGGAGCTGGAAGTGAGGGGTTGGGCCTTAAGGGTAGGGGTATTACCTTAGGTCCTAGTGTTTTCAGGGGCCAAGGAGGGGGCTAAATTTTCCTTTGCTTCTTCCCTGAGAGGGCCTGAGCTTCTGGACCTGCAGCTGTGACCAAGGACCCCCGGAGATAGTCCTAGGCTGCCAGGGTGGGGAGTGACCTCTGCCAGCCCTCACTCCCTCTGGGCTCAGTCCTTGGCTGCTGGCCCGTGCTTCCGGCCGGACACGTGAGCCCCATAGCCCACAACTAGCAACTGTTGGGGTGATCAATGTCTGTATGGTCCCCTCTTCTGTCTTCTAGGGCCATGTTGGATACCAAGTTTGCCCCCTTGCAGATGGGGACCAGGGAATTTGGGGAACACAGGGCCCCTTGTGGCATTCAGTGTATCATCTGCCTGTCGAGGCCCTGGGCCTGGCCTTCTGCAGGCTTTGGGCATTAGGCTCCGGGAAGAGTGTCGTGTCTCAGCTCAGCTCGTCCCTCCAGCCAGATGCCAAGGGCCTCTTTCCAGATGGTGCTGTGTCTTCCAGGTCCCCTGGCCACCTGAGCACCTCACAGCTGGGCACAGAGGTCTGGCTGTCTCCCGTGGCAGCTATGTGCTATGCAGTGGACACAGCTGTGCCTCAGCCATAGCAGGCCTGGGCCCAGGTTCAAGGGCACTGAGAGGTCCTGCATCTCATGGTCTCTGGGTGGACATGCAGTGGGAGGGCAGGTTGGCTCCATCTTCTAGAAGCAGGCTGTGCAGAGACTGCTTGGCCGGTGCCTGGTCACTCCAGGGAAGTGCCTTTCTCCCACTCAGGTTGTTCCCTATTCTGCCATCTCTGTGCCCCACCTACTTGTGGATCAGTGGCCCTGGCCAGGTGATCTCCAGCCCGTAAGTCCTCACACCCTCAGGGATGGCCCCTCCTGATCCCGTGTTCTCAGAATCCACCAGAGCAGATATCTGTAGAGTTGCTAGGGGTGAACCCACAACCCCCTCAGAAGGTGCACAGGTAGTGGACGTTCCCCAGAGAAGAAGTTAGTTTGTGTCCCAAGCACTTGTGGAGCTTGACCACAGAGCTCCTGGACTGCATCAGGGAGTGGAGACTCTCAAGCCTGGGACCAGCTGTCCCCTCCCATAGCACATTGATGATGCAATGGCCAGCATCTACAAGGGCAAGTGTGACCTGCCACACCTCCAAACTAGCAAGGACTTGCAGCAAATGAAGCCCTCAGCCATCTCGCCCATGAATATTGGCTCAAAAACCCTCAACCAAATCCAATTCTGCAGAATGTTGGAGATAATTTGACATGATTATGTATGATTTATGCAGAGAATTCAAAGATGGCTTAATGTTAGAGAAGTCTATTAATATAATACATAGTTTCAGCAGGGCAGCCAGAAAGTGCTGTTAATAGGTATTCACCAAAATCCAAGGCCAATTTCTGATTTTAAAGTAACTGGAATAAATAGACCTGGAAAGGCACATTCTTGTCACAGTGAAAAATCTGTTTCCTTTCAACAGTCGGTATCATTCCAAATGATAACATTTTATACAATTCCCATTGAAAAGCTTTTATTAAAAAATGAAACAGAGGTGTGTTGATTATGGTTCAGGAATTCTGGACATTGCAATAAGACATGAAACAGAATTAAATGGTGTGTCTCCAGGAAAGAATTGTAATTATTTGGAGTCAGAATGATTTAAGACCCTGGAGACCCAAGAGAACCAACTGGAAAATAATTTAATATGAGAATTTAATATGAAGGTACTGGGCCGGATATAAAACCAACATCATACAAATCAATAATTTTCATCTATGCGGAGAACAAGTGGTTGGAACACATAATGAAATAAACAGTCCCTATTCAACGACAACCATAAAACAACAGCAGCCAACCCCCTCGAGGAATCCCTAGGAATGAATTTACAAGAAAAACCAAGGATCGTTACAGAGAACTCTATAAAGTTTTCCTGAGAGACATAAAAGAAAACAAGAAGAGTTCGCTGTACCGGGCTGGAATATTACCTGCGAGTGATTCCAGAATTAATTGATGGGTTTGTTGGTGCTCATTAGCACCTGAGTTGCCAGTTCTGAAAAGTGAGATAAAAGGTTCTATAGGTTCCCCTGGAAGAACAGCAGCCCAAAGGAGCTAAGCCATCAGGGGGCAGGGAGGGGCCGGAGGTGTCGGAGGTATCTGTTGGGCAGGCAGCAAGTCAGAAGTGGTGACTAGACGGTGCTGTTTTCTTTGGAGAAGGGAGAGGGGAAGGTCCCCCAGGAAACCATGACTCTCGGGGCTGGCTCTGCCAGTGCTGCTGACACTGGGTCCTCAAATGACTGGCACATGGTGCCATGGTGCCCACAGAGTGGGCACGGAATCCAGTCCACTCCTCACTACCCTGTCTAGGGGGCAGATCCAAGACGGGGGACAGGAGTCAGACCTGTGGCTCTAGGATCACACAGAACATAGAGCAGAAGGTATGTGGGGGGTTGATGTTCTAGGTGGAGAGAGGATGTCTTTGAGGAAATGCAATGAACTCAGGTTGGGCACGGCCTCTTCAGGCAGGAGATGGAGCCATTGCCAAGACTGTGTTGGCCCATCTGTGATATATGGACTCTCTGAAGGGCACTGGGGAGCCACGTGGGACTACAAGGGGAGGGAGGAGAGGTTGGAGTATCATACAGTAGCTGGAGGGAACAGATGACTCCAGCAGTATCAGGCCAGTGTGTTGCCTGCTTGGGGGAGAGGAGAAAATCTGCTCCACATGGCTCAGTGTTCACTGAGAGAACTAAGTGTGTGCAGTTGCCAGGAGACAGGGTGTGGCTAGTCTCAGGGTGGCACTCAGGTTCCTGGCTGCACAGAGGTAGAAGAGGGTGCAGACAGAGCTCTGAGGACAGTGACAGACAGTAAAAAGTGAGGTCTTCAGCCTCTTCCCAAGAGGCAGCTACTGCCACATGGGGACCAGATCAGGGACACTTTCAGAGAGGGCCATGTGCCAGCCAGGGAACAGGCACACTCCTCATCCAGCTCTCAGCAGCCCAAGAGGTGGCCGTGAGGTGGGCATGCCCTGGCTGCGTGGCTGGGGACACCCCTACAGGTCATAGGAGCAGCTGGAAGGATGAGGCGTCCCCAGCTCAGTGTGGTAATGGTGAGAGAGCCGCATTTCCGAACCCAGGTCACCGGATTGCTGGGGGAAGAGCTGAGGGTGTTTCTGCTTGGTCTTTTCATTCCCACCCTGCAAGCAAGACTGTTACCCCCATGGCTGATGGGACGATTTTGAGACAGGGTCTCAATCTTTAGGCTGGACTCCAAATTGCAATCTTCTTGCCTCAGCCTCCCAAAGTGCTGAGATTACAAGCCTGCACAACCCCATCCGGCCTTCTTGGGTATTTTATTTCCCTTGTTAATGTAACATCTGAAGGCTAACCATCCCCTAAATCTTTAGAATAATTAGCAGCAGCCAGGAAACGTGCTGATTCCGTGGTCGTGATCGTGACAGGAGGCAAGACATGTGTGCAAAGGATCAGCCAGCGAAGAGCTTCCGACAGACAGTCCCTGCCTGTGTGGAGGGAGCCGGCCACCCAGTCACCAGACCCACACGGCCTCCTAGATGAGGTCCTGGCCTGCGATGGTGTGGTCAGGGTTCAGAGCAGGGACAGAATCCTCGAGCTCAGGGAAATCAGAAAGGGCTTCCGGGAACTCAGAGGCTCTCGGAGGCCATGGCACTACTAGGAAGAAAACAGCAGATCTCTGCCTTCAGTCTCACAGCAGCTGGAGAGATTCAGGTCAGACTAAAGATAGAACTTCCTGGCTGCCAGGGTTAGGAGGGTGTGATGGGCCAGGCGCCAGGCATCCTTGGGACACCTAGACCCATGCCTGGCTTGGCTGACATGCTTTCTGAGGCACAGGGAGGGTCCATGTTCCTGGAGAGGGTCACATGTGTCCCTTGTCTCCAGGGGCTAGCCAAGCCCAAGCCTCCACCCCCACCCCCACCCCATCCCTGCTGGCGTCTGAGCAGGGAGCCATTCCAAAGTGATTTCTCCCTCCAACGGTGCTATACATCATGTTTTTTAATTTAAAAAGATGCCCAGTGGAAGCATAGCAGACCATTAAATGTTTGGTCCTAATTAACTTCCGAGCAGCTTGGCTCTGCAGGGCCCAGTGGAAGGGGATGGGGCCCAGGGCCCAGAGCCCTTCCTGTCTTGGGCCATGAGGTGCGTGAGGTGGGCTCCCTCCCACCATCCCCAGAAGCTTCGAGGTGAGGCCCAAATCTTGGAGATTGAAGCAGGACCTTGGTGCTGAGCTATATCCCAGCCCTTTTTGTTTTGGGTCAGGGTCTCCCTAAATTGCCCAGGCTGGGTTTGAATTTTCGATTCTCTTGCCTCAGCCTCCCAGAGGGCTGAGATGACAGTAGTGTGCCACAGCATCCAGCTAGGAATCAGCTTTTTAACAACTTGGTGGATTCTGTGGCCGGGCTTTACTGTTCGCTGGGCACCCCATTTCCTTGTCTGACGGGGGTAACTGACACACTGCTCCATGGACAGAGGAGGGTTCTAGACTCCAGTGGGTGCTTAATACATGCAGGTTGTTGGCCAGGGACTTAGCTCAGTGTCTCTAGGACCTGCCTCGTCATCCCGAGGTCCCGAGTTTGCCCCCCCAAAAACACACAGTTTGTAGAGGAAACAAGAGGTTCCCCTCCTTGCACAATTAGGGTTCCTGCTCTTAGTGGCCCCAAGATCTCAGAGGTTTGGGGCACCCAAGGTCACATGCAGGGTCATCCGGCACCCTCCCCATGTGTCTTGGCCGTCCCTGGTGACCTCTCAGGCCTCGACAGAGGGATGTGATACAGGCTGTGGTTCCCTGTGTCCCCGCAGTGCGGTGCTCAGAAGGTCAGGGCCGGCTGAGGTCCAGGACGAGCCAGCCCCGACCCTGCGGCCAAGCGTGGGGTGCCAGCCTGCTGACTCAGCCTCCTGGACTCCCGGCCGCCCGCTCCGGTCTTCCTTTCGGACACAAGAGGACGGCGCAGTGAGGCCACAGAGCCAGCGGCGTCCCAGAGGGCCTCCCTGTGCAGACTGCAGGGCTGGAGGCAGGACCGGAGGAGCCCGGGCCCGCAGTGCACAGCCCGTCCCGTCCACCCTGCTGGCCTGCCCCTCCCGCCCACACCCGGAGGCCACAAGCTGCCGGGGAGCTGGAGAAGCACATCCACAGGGGAGCCCCTTGTGCCGGGTGATGAGCAGCATTCTTTAAGTAACTGTCCTTGTAGTGACCTGAGAGGGAGACGCCATGATTATCTGCGTTTGACAGATGAGGAAACCTGGGCTCAGAGAGGGTACGTGACTTGCCCAAGGTCGCACAGCCAGACAGAGCTCGGCAAAGCCAACATTCGTATTCCGGCCTAGGATGGTCTTGTGATTCCTGATGCAGTGGGGCGGCCTGGAGCCACTCGCCCCGGCTGGCAGAGGGCTGAGCCATCAGGCCTTGTGGGCAGAGCTCCCCACCCTCCCTGATGTGCCTTTCGGCCCATGGGCTGTGCACCAGAGCTGGGGTACGCTGCGTTGGCTGCAGTCACCCTGCAGAGGCAGGCAAACGTTAGCAGTAAACATGATCTATCGGCTAAACATTGGAACAGGGAAAGTTATCGATCTATAACTTTCCCCCATCTCTGCCTCCTGCCTGGCCCTGGGCCCCTATCTCTGCCGGTGATGGACAGAGGCCCTCGCCTCCAGTAAATTCTCTGGCCAGCCCTGCTCCAGCCGCAGGCCAGCCCCGGCCTCTGTCCGGCTACATGATCGAGAAGAGGGACAGTATTTTTAGACAGAGTCGCTCCATCCCCGCCCAGAGCCACCATTATGCAAATCTGTTCATAAGAAGTTTAAAAGCCCGGAACCGCTGTATTTCTGTATTTCATTAGTGTCAGGCGACAGGCTGAAGGCTGATGTGACCGTACTGTCCCCTCGTGCCCAGGGTGATGAGGGGACAGCGAGTCTGTGTGTATTGCTTGTGTGGTGAGGAGGCCTCTCCAGGGCTCCAGCCAGGGGGACACAAAGCTCCAGACCCCCCCCACCACCACAGAGGCGCCTGGTTCAGCAATTTCTAATTGGGAAACTGAGGCCTGGGGAGCAGGGATTGGGGAACCCCCAGGATACCACCCAAGCTAAAACCCTTGGCCTCTGTGTCTCCCTTGTGGTCACCAACCCTCCAAAGGACGCATCAGATCAGGGAAAAGGAGCAGAGGCAGGAGGGGAGCCGGCCGGCCACAGTCAGCTCCTCTCCTGCCCTCAGGACCCTGCCAGCCCGGCCCAGCAGTACCTGCAGCACAGCACACCTGGCATCCCCACCACTGTCCTACCCCGGGGAGGGCCTTGCACAGCTGCCTTCCTGCCTCCCCGTCCTTCACACGAGCCCTCTACTCACCCCCAGGGCATCATGAGGGAGTCTCACTTGCACACCTGAGATCGTATCATACCTCCTAGCACTGTCTGTGTGTCTCCCCCAGACATGAAAGCTTGAGGTCAGGGTTAGGGTGCCAGAAGTCATTCGGGTGGCCAGGATGGCCATGCCTTTGTTGAGGAAGGCAGACCAGCTGGTCCCCTGTCCCCACACTCCAGGGTCCGTGCTGGTGTCGAATATCCCGAGACAGTCATACCCCCCTGCCCAGGTGTGTGAGTTTTAGGACAAAGTCCTCTCAGCCCCAGCTCCACTGGAGTGCCCCATGTGCATGAGCGAAGAGGCAGACGTACGTGGCCCCACACGGTTCCATGTGCTAGCTCGGCCCCTCTGCCCAGCACAGGCAGCCCCTGTTTGAACCCCCTTGGTGACAAGGAGCTTTCCACCTCCCATTTCTTGTTGGACAGTGCTCTGCCCTTGTCTCCTAGAACACCCCGTCTGAGATGGTGACACCTGCTGGGTTGGCAACCTGCAGGGGGCCTGACGGGCCACATCAAGGCGGGAGAAACAGGATAGCAGCCAGCCACACGGAACGAGGCCACTGGGAGAGTGGGGGAGGGGCAAGGCCAGCCTGGCCCCACAGTGTCTGTGCACCTGCCCTACAGCCAGCTGGCTCAGTCCTCTGCCCTGGGAGCTACGTTTCGATGAGTGAATAACCAAGCACAAGGGGAGGGGAAGCTGTGTGCTGAGGAGATTTGGCTGTTCTCTGGCCAGCCTTCCTGTCAGGCCTTGCCTCTGCCTCATGGCGCCCAAACAACTTCCCCCACTGTTTGCCTCACTGGAGCTGGAGCTGTGTGGGAAGACGGGGACTGGGAGGACAGAGCCAGAGGGTGAGCCCCGCCATGGCGCCCAGTGGGCATCAGAGGCCATGTTCACAAGGGTGGCCACTGCACGTAGGTGGACGTGTATGCTGCCAAACCTGGAGGGAAGCCCCCACACACAGACACACGGGTATGCAAACCCACAGGTGCCATCCGGCCTGGAGCTTGAATGCACGGGGGGTGCCGCAGTGCCTCTGATAAGGGCTCTCAGGCCTGTAATCCTCCTTAACTTGACTTTGGGTTATTTTGAGCAAGAGATTAAGGGTGATTACGATAACCCTGCAGAGGCGCCAAGTTTCCTGGAGGGGCCTGCGGTTCCAGGCACCCCCTTCTGGAGACTGTCAGCCCCGCATTCCTGGCGGCCTCTGCCTAGACCGGAGCTGTCAGGAAGCCCTGGGGACCAGCACGGTTTCCGGGGCCTGGTGGGGAGAGAGGAGCTGGATAGCACAAGCTGGGCGGTGCCTGCTCTCTTGCCGCCCCTGGTAGCCCCGTTTGTGGGGCGGGGCTCAAGCAGGCCCCTTCAGGCCGCCACCCCCCCTGCCATGTCCTTTGGGGCCTTTGGGAGCCCCCACTTCCTCCGACTTCACCCATCTTTAAATCAGAACAGAGTCTTCCCAGGAGCCAGATCAAAATTGTTCTTTATGAAGTTTCCAAAGAAGGGAAAATCCATTTCACATCATTATATTTTTTCTCCTAATTTGAACTGCCTCAGTGCAGACTAGTTGCAGACGTCAATATCGGTGAAATACACTCAGCTGGCTGCCGGCCAGGCCACAGAGCAGGGACAGAGGGCGGTTGTAAATCCACAAATTAACAAGCAAATATACACCCATTTCTCCTCCTGAGGGAAAACAGGAGGGGGACCTGTGGGCCCCTCTGTGCACCCAACTGGGGTCCCTCCCTGCACTGGGTCAGGAGCAGGCTCAGCCCTGCCTCTTGCAGTCTCTGGTGGACCCCAGGTCTGACAGCGGAGCGGAGGACTTCATGGGATCGCCACTATCCCTTCCTGGCCTTGCTGCCAGGATCTGCCAAGTGAGGTGGAGACCGCTCCACATCCTGGGCACCAAGGAGGTGGTGGGCAGCCTCAGAGACCACTAGCCTGGTCCATTTGGGAAACTGAGGCCCAGGGCAGGGATGACTAGGGCACTGCAGGGCCAGAGAACAGCCAGGCCCAGTCCGTGGTCCTGAATCAGTGAGAGCCCCACTCAGTCTGGCTGAGGACCCAGCCTGGCCTAGGAGCCCCTGCAGGCTGCCAAGGGTGCTGAGGCTGAGCCCTCCTGGGGACAGCAGTGCCATCCGCAGTCCCCAGGCAGAAGGACTGTGGCTGTCATAATCCTCCAGACTCCTGGCGGATCAGAGCCAACCCCTTCTGATCGGCTGACTTCTATTTCCACTCTGGGCCTCAGTTTCCTCATCTGCCCAAGGCTGTGCAGATGTAAAATGGGCCGTGATGGTTTGAGTCCACGTGATCACTGTGCCTTTAAGCCCAGCCACACATGTTGTGTCATATCTACTTTGCAGATGAGAAAACCGAGGCCAGAGACAAGAAGGCCTTAGAGGACCATTCCAGCCTCTCCTCGGCCCCTTCTGTGCTGTGGGACACACCTGGCTGGGACCCAGCAGTATTTAACCAACAGGTCCTGGAGGGGCCTCCTGTGACCACTGTCTTCCCTTTTGTCTTGCTCCAGGAACAACTTCAGAGCAGCGGTACCAGTGGAGCTGCCACAGGACCTGCAGGCCCATGGGGAAGGAGACGGCGGCCACCACAGGACTGGGGTGGGAGACGAGGGGCCGTGGGCCGTGAGGGGTACTTCCCTCCCAGCACTGTGCCCTCAGCCATGCCGCTTGGGACAGCATACCCCTGAGTGTGCAGGTGGCATCCCCCCCAGCCCTCCCTCCCTCTGGGGGCTGCCACCCAGCCCCCCACTCAGTCCCCCCAGGCAGGCTGAGTGGGGGTGACCCACCAGGGCAGTCCCGATGGCCGGGCGTGGGTGGGGTGTGCTGTGGGTGTGCGTGGCGGCGGCCACCCTGCTGCACGTGGGTGGGCTGGCCCGTGGTGACTGCTGGCTGATCGAGGGTGACAAGGGTTTTGTGTGGCTGGCCATCTGCAGCCAGAACCAGCCCCCCTACGAGGCCATCCCACAGCAGATCAACAGCACAATCGTGGACCTTCGGCTGAACGAGAACCGCATCCGCAGCGTGCAGTACGCCTCGCTGAGCCGCTTCGGCAACCTCACGTACCTCAACCTCACCAAGAATGAAATTGGCTACATTGAGGATGGGGCCTTCTCGGGCCAGTTCAACCTGCAGGTGCTGCAGCTGGGCTACAACCGGCTGCGCAACCTTACAGAGGGCATGCTGCGCGGCCTGGGCAAGCTGGAGTACCTCTACCTGCAGGCCAACCTCATCGAGGTGGTCATGGCCAGCGCCTTCTGGGAGTGTCCCAGTATCGTCAACATCGACCTGTCCATGAACCGCATCCAGCAGCTGAGCAGCAGTACCTTCGCGGGCCTGACCAAGCTCTCGGTGTGCGAGCTGTACAGCAACCCTTTCTACTGCTCCTGCGAGCTGCTGGGCTTCCTGCGCTGGCTGGCAGCCTTCACCAATGCCACGCAGACCTATGACCGCATGCAGTGCGAGTCGCCACCCATCTATTCTGGCTACTTCCTCCTAGGCCAGGGCCGCCATGGCCACCGCAGCATCCTCAGCAAACTGCAGTCTGTCTGTACAGAGGACTCCTATGCCGTAGAGGTGGCTGGGCCCCGGCTGGTACCCGGCCGCTCACAGCCAGGACGCTCGCCACCGCCACCGCCACCACCAGAGCCGAGCTTGGGCAGCCGAGCTGATGTACCCTGCGGCGATGACGAGTGTTTCTCTGGCGATGGCACCACACCGCTAGTGGCCCTGCCCACACTGGCCACCCAGGCCGAGGCACGCCCCCTCATCAAAGTCAAGCAGCTAACCCAGAACTCGGCCACCATCACAGTGCAGCTGCCCAGCCCGTTCAACCGCATGTACACACTGGAACATTACAACAACAGCAAGTCCTCCACCGTGTCCAGGCTGACGCAGGCCCAGGAGGAGATCCGCCTCACCAACCTGTACACACTCACCAACTACACCTACTGCGTGGTGTCCACCAGCTCTGGCACACACCACAACCATACCTGCCTCACCATCTGCCTGCCCAAGCCGCCCAGCCCGCCAGGGCCCGTGCCCAGCCCTTCCACGGCCACCCATTACATCATGACCATCCTGGGGTGTCTCTTCGGCATGGTGCTGGTGCTGGGTGCTGTCTACTACTGCCTGCGCAGGCGGAGGCGCCAGGAGGAGAAGCACAAGAAGGCGGCCTCGGCGGCAGCAGCCGGCAGCCTCAAGAAGACCATTATTGAGCTCAAGTACGGACCCGAGATGGAGGCACCAGGTCTGGCCCCGCCGTCCCAGGGCCCGCTGCTGGGCCCTGAGACCATGACCCGCATCCCATACCTGCCCGCAGCTGCTAGCGAGGTAGAGCAGTACAAGCTAGTGGAGACGGGCGAGACACCCAAGGCCAGCAAGGGAAACTACATGGAGGTGCGCACAGGGGAGCCTGAACGCAGGGACTGCGAGCTGGGCCGGCCGGGCCCGGAGAGCCAGAGCTCGGTGGCTGAGATCTCCACCATCGCCAAAGAGGTGGACAAGGTCAACCAGATCATCAACAATTGCATTGACGCGCTCAAGTCCGAGTCCACCTCCTTTCAGGGTGCCAAGTCCGGGGCTGTGTCCACGGCCGAGCCCCAGCTGGTGCTGCTGTCCGAGCCGCTGGCCACCAAACACGGCTTCCTGTCACCGGTGTACAAGGACGCCTTCGGCCACGGCCTGCAGCGGCACCACAGCGTAGAGGCAGCGGCTGCGCCTCCGCGGGCCAGCAGCTCATCCAGTGGCTCCACGCGCAGCCCTCGGGCCTTCCGCACGGAGGCCCCCAGCGTGCACAAAGCCACCGCCGCCGAAGCCAAGTACATCGAGAAGAGCTCACCAGCAGCAGAGGCCATCCTCACTGTGACACCCGCAGCCGCTGTGCTGCGGGCCGAGGCCGAAAAGAGCCGCCAGTACGGAGAGCACCGGCACTCCTACCCCGGCTCTCACCCCGCTGCCGAGCCGCCTGCGCCCGCCCCGCCTCCGCCAGCCCACGAGGGCCTGGGCGGCCGCAAGGCATCCATCCTGGAGCCGCTGACCCGTCCGCGGCCCCGCGACCTCGCCTACTCCCAGCTGTCGCCTCAGTACCACAACCTGAGCTACGCGTCCAGCCCCGAGTACCCCTGCAGGGCCTCGCAGAGCATCTGGGACCGCCTCAGACTGAGCCGGCGGCGCCCCAAGGACGACGAGGAGTACATGGCAGCCGGCCACGCCCTGCGCAAGAAGGTCCAGTTCGCCAAGGACGAGGATCTGCACGACATCCTGGACTACTGGAAGGGCGTGTCCGCCCAGCACAAGTCCTGAGCCCTCCGCAGGCGGCCCTGCCCTTCCCGAAACTCGTGATGCCACCGGACCAAAAAGGATACAAGATCCACCGCAGCTATTTGAAACTCAGAGACACCGTGAAACACAGTGTGTGCGTAACAGGGTGGGAGCCGGGTGTGGGGACAGCAGGAGGGGACAGTGGAGTGGGTAGATGTCCTGATACACTCGGTTCGCCCTTGTGCGTGCACACACACACATATACACACACACTTATACACATACACACATGCACCAGGGACTTCGGAAAACTGTGTCTTAGGGGTGGGGGTGGGGTGGGGATTTTTTTTCATTATCTTTCCTCTTTTGATTCTTCTCTGCCTTCTTCCTCTTTATTTTTTTCCTTTTTTAAAAAAAAATTAATAAAAGTCAAGTTCTTTTAAAAAAGACATAGAATACCTGTCACGAGGTGTGGCCACTGTGGCTTCTGTGGCCCCTCACGCAATCTCAGTCTGTGGTTGCCTGTGGATTCTCTCTCTTTGTTGCCACCTCTGGAGGCCGCTGCAGGGAGCAGAGCGGACATCGGCATTGAGTGGCCCAGTAGGAGAGTCCTGAAGCCTGTGGGACTGGGGTGGCTGGGAGACTCCCGATGGGAAGCACTGTGCGCTCCCCCAATCCCGTCCCTATTGTACACTGTAGTTGTTCTGTTGTACAGAAAAAATTTCTATATTTGCAATGTTTGCTGTAAAATGAGAAAGAAAAAAAAAAAACTATGTCTACTAAAAAAAAATCTGCAAAGAAAAAAAAAAAACTGCCAGTTTGTCCTGTGTCTTCACTGTGGGCTTTCAGGAAGGATTTGGGAATTCTTTGATGTCCAGTTTGGGGGTGGTCTTGCAGATGCTGACTGTGGCGGGGAGCAGGCAGGAACCCATGGAGTGGGAGAAAGTCTGTCAGGATGGCTCGGAAGGTCTGAGCCCAAGGTGGACAGGACTCATGGGCTGCCTGGGTAGTACTGCTGTGTGCACCAGTGGTGAGCTTCAGATAATCGGGGGTGTCTGGGTGGACCGTGCAGCGGCCAGAGCCCCACGATGGGGGACCCTGTCCCGCAACCTTCACAGACCCCTGGCTGGTTCATACTGTCCTCACACTGTCACCGGCAGCCCTGCCTCCACCCTGTGCCACCCAAGCTCTGAACAGTGGCTAGTAGGAGTCATTAGCAGGGGTGTGGGTTGCTCATGGTTACCGCTCATCCTGCTCAGAGTGAGGGGCCTGGGCCCAGCCCAGGGAGCCCCCAGCCAAGGGTCTCACTCTTTTCCTACCTCGTGCCTGGCCTTGGGCACGGCTCTTCTGCTGATGTCGGGGCCATGTCTGCCAACCTCCCTTTCCTAGTGTCTCATCTTCCCAGAAACCCTGGGCAGTCACCAGGTGCCACCGCCCCTTGCATCCAGGGAAGTCCGTTCTCGATCTGAGCATCAAACAAAGACCTACTGAGACTTGAGCCTGGGAACAGATGTGGGTCCTTAGGACAGCCAGGGACCCTGGGAATTGGGGGCAGAACCACAGCTGGAGGTCGGTTCCAGGCTCCAATGGGGCTGGAGAAAGTGCTCAGGCCCCCACCCTGAGCAGGGGTGAAGGGGCAGTGCCAGGGTGGGCCTCAGACATCCTGGAGGATGGGGAGCCCCCTCTCCACTCAGCTGCCCCCAGCTTTGGGGAGCTTCCTGAGACCTGGAGCCACACGCGCAGCGCTGGCCTGCCACCCCAGGGCCCATCTGCTCCTCCAGGGGGCTGGCTGTGCCCCAACCTTAGCACCAGGTCAGCCGATCTATATCCTGGGAGTGCAAGAGCTCCTCAGAGGATCCAGGCCCAGGCTGCCCGGGTGACACTGCCACAGCCTCAGAGCAAGTGGCTTGTGAGGACTCTGTGGCCCCGCACGTTCCTGGATCTCCAAACGCACCGAGGGTCCTGAGGCAGCCGGAGGGAAAGGGGGCCTGTCGGGGGCCTACAGAAAACCAGAACCAGCAGAGCGGACTGGATCCACGGTTCACGGCATGAGCCCAAGGTCGCAGTCACTTGGCAACAGTCCTGGTCACAGGACAGGTGGTGGCCGAGCCTCAGCCCACTGCTTCCTTTCACCAAGAGATAACAGGCTATTTATAGGGGGTGGGAAGGACAGACAGGACACCCGTTTGGGCACGCAGGCCAGACTGGGCTGATGTGTGAAGGGATGTGAGGGAGCTGAGGGGTCCCGGGGGACAGCAGAGGGCTGAGGGTGGGTCAGGGAAGAGGTGGGTGGCAGGAGGCTCTCGGCAGCAGCGACTGGGGACTGGCAGCTCAGAGCCCCTGAGGCTGGCAAGTGGGCAGCTTTGCACTAAGACTTGCCGATACCAGCTGGTCTGGGGACGAAGACCCACATGTCATTGTGCCCTTGCTCGGAGGAGGCCAGAGTGGAGTTCACAAGGCACTGAGGAAGAAGACTGGTACACATATGATGCACCTACTATGTGCAAGGCCTGTGCCCAGCATTGCCCAGCCCAGCTTGTCCCGAGCCCCTGGCAGGATACTTGGCATGAAAGAGGCAGCCGGCTCAGGGTGGCTTAGCACAGAGCCCTGGAATGGATGGAGAGAGCCTGCGGGCTTCCGGGCAGGGCGGGGTGAGGTCTGGGAAAGGGGAGTTGCAGGAGGGAAGCTGAGGCAGCGGGTGAGAGGGCTGGGTGGACTTGGGCACAGGAAGAGCCCGCCTTGCGGCTGGGGACGCAGAGGCCTGCTGGGGCCCCTGAGGGGTCAGGGTCTCGAGTTCTGGCTCTGCACTGCGGCTGCGCGGCCTCCTTAACTTACTCCGCCTCGCGTGCACAGCCCAGGTGCTGATGCCCTCCCTGGTGACCAGGACGGTTATCGTCACCATCGTCACAGGGATGCTGTGCTTCCGGCTGTGTCCGAGGTGGCAGGTGGGGACCTCAACCAGGAGCGTGGCCAGAGCATGTTACCGGGGGCGAAGGGGAAGGGCACCTCCCCACGAGGAGAGAACTGGGTGGGGAACCTGATCACAGGGCCCACAGCGAGCTGAACCTCCACTGCCGCCCGCAGAGCAGGGCAGCAGAGAGCCCGAGGTGGTGCCCCTGAAGGGTGTTCGTTCACGGAGCACCAGCGGTACCCCGGACGCGCCAGGCGTCAGCGGCCCTGTTCCCAGCTTCGATCCCATCAGCCATGACGCTGACAGGAAAGAAGAGTCACCCGGAGAGAATGCTCCAAAGGCAGGGCGGGGGGAATCCACAAGGGACCCAGCAGCCACCAGGCAGCATGCCTGAGCCCTTGGGGACCGAGGCTCAGGGAGAGCTGAGGCTCCGCTAGATGTGGGAAGGAGAGAGGCGCCAGGGCCCCTGCAGGGACAGTGAAGGTGGGCTCAGCCGGGCTGCACACCGGCTTCCGGCCCCGCATGGCTTGGGAATGTTCCCTGAGCTCAGCTGGCTGGGCTGCCCGTCGGGGTGTAGACTTGGGCTGTGGGCCATAGAGAGCCAGCAGTAGCATTTCAAAGCATAATAACTTTCATTGATTCCCCTTATCTGAAAAGTAAGCCTTTCATTACATAAACCTTAGAAAATAGTTAAACATAAAGAAGAAAATAGAAATCAGCCAGGTTACTTGCCAAGAGAACCACAGTGATCCTCTCGCCTCTGTCCTCATAGTGTATTTTCTGCAAAGGCAGCAGTGTGACCGTCGGTGTCCCCCGCAACACATCTAACTGGGTCCTCCACTCCCCTGGAGGGGGTGCGGGGCATGAAGATGGGGCACGGAAGCAGGCGTTGGTGACACGCAGCCTAGAGGGCAGCACTGCAGACAGTGCCTCTTGGAGGGGAGACGTGCAATCACCTGGCACTCAGCCTGGGAGCAGCCGCCCGCCACCCTGGGCACTCTCAGGACACGTGACTCCTCACAGGGACCCCACCCAAAGCGGGCAGCGTCACCATGTGTCGGGTCATCACGCAGGGTGAATGTGCCACTTCCGTGTCCCCTGAAGGCTGCAGCTGTTGTTTCTTCCTTAGTGGCGGAAGGCGGTAGGGCCGCTTGTCCTTCCCCACCGAGACCCTCCCGCCCCGTCACGGCCCCAGACCTCAGCCTTCACGGTGACGCAGCAGCCTGGGACCTGCCAGTGTTCGTGTCACACCGCATCGGGTCCAGGCTCCGACTCTCAGTCTGTGGGACTCTCCAGCCACCCAGTCCCTCCCGCCTGTACCTCCGCGGGGAGCAGACGACGGCAACACTGACAAATCCCAGGGCAATAGGGCCACTTACCACTCTGTCCGGGGCACAGAAGGAAGGTGCCATAGTGTGCAGTCACCTCCTGGCATCCTGTGCACCCCACAGCAATCCCAACTGGGCGCTCTGCTCCTCTGAGGTCCCGGTGGTCTCTGTCACCTACCACCGCCTGTGTGGGTCTGCAGAGACGGGACTGGTGCATCAGCACTAAGGACTACATGACCCTGTTGACCCTGTGTTCCCTGGCAGTGCCCCCCTCCCTGGAGATGAGGCAGGCTTTCTGACTTGGGATCCTGCCATGGCATCTGGGCTCAGGGCCTCCTTGACTCATCCTGCAGGTCAAGGTCACTGTGTGGTCTAGCTGCTAAGAGTGTCCGGTCCGGGCATACATTTGGGGACCACTGACCACTAGGAGACAAACTGTACTAGTGTCATAAGCCAATTTATACCCCCCAAATCCATGTATCCAAACCCTAATCCACGGTGCCTCAGGACAGGATTCTATTTAGAGGCAGAGATGAAGTCACTGGGTGGTCCCAGTTCAATCTGACTGAGGTCCTTGTACGAAGAATCAGAGCTGGGTGTGGAGGGCAGATCTATAATCCCAGCATTCTGGGAAGCTGAAGAAGGAAGATACCAAGTTTTGAGTCCAGCCTAGGCAACTGAGTGAGACCCTGTCTCAAAAAATAAAACAGGACAGAGGATACAGCTCAGTGCTAATGCCCTAGGTTCCCATGCACCAAAAACAAAAGAAAAAGAATGCCCCTACCAGGTGCTCCCTGCTGGTTTCTGAAGTGCACGATAGCAGATCCTGAGCTCCTTCCAGGCCTTCTGCCTTAGCAGACTCAGACCTCAATGCCTTGACCCAGGTTACTGGCTGAGGGAGGAGGGAAAGTTGCCCCATAGGCCTCTGATCCATCCAAGACATCTACAGAGCTGCCAGACAAGAGGCCAGTATTAGATAAAACAGTGATGCCTCAGTCAAAGAACACAACCAGCTCAAATCTAGTGTTCTGAGCCAGGTCTCTAGAGCATAGGCTATGTCCTGGCCTCTGTCCTCCAGAGGTGTGGGGACCACGCTCCCAGGCAGCCCCTGACACCAGACGAGGCACTGTGACAGCCCATGATGAAGTCTTCAGCCAGGGTCACAGATGGGAGCCTGCAGCGTCAGAACCTGTGGTGGGTCCCAGGGTGGCACACCTCACACCAGCCTGCACCTTGTCCAAACACTGCATGCATGCATGTGCGTGCGTGCGTGTGTGTATTTAACTTAGAGAAGCTGTGCATTTAACTTGGTGTCACATGTCTGTAAAACTTGAGAGGCTGAGCCAAAAAGATGGCAGGTTCAAGCCCAGCCTAGGCAACTTAGTGGGATTCTGAGTGAAAAAAATTTTAAGGGTTGGGAATGTAGCTCAGTGATAGAGTACCTAGAATGTGCGAGGCCCTGGGCTCCATTTCCAGTATTCCTGCCCCCTTAAAAAGTCTTCAAAGTCAGGCTGGAGATCTAGCTCAGTGGTTCTGGCTCCTGCCCAGCAAGTGCAAGGTCCCTGGTTTGATTCCCAGTAACCAGATATGACAACACCAGCTGTCATTTTTAAAAAATATATATTTTTTCCATAATGTTCATAATAACTCCATTCATAGAAGCCTATAGTGGAAACAACTCTATGTCCACCAATACAAACTCTGTGTCCACAGTGACCGACTGTGACCACACCATGGAACCAAATGTCGTTCAACAAAAAAGAGGCACCAGTTACCAACGTGCAGAGTCCTGGGAGGAACCTGAGGCCATGAGCCCAAAGTCACGGATCACAAAGTAACTCACAGGATGAATCCCCTGGATGTCTTTAACACACTAAGTAGCCCAGCTCATCCTCAGATACAATGTTTTTAGTTTTTATATATCTGTTTAAGTCTTGCTATGGAACTCAGGCCTTTGCATTGAGCTCATCCCGAACATTGTTTACTTTGATTTTGAGAAAGACTCTGAGTAGTCCAGGCTGGGCTCAAACTTTCAATCCTCCTGCCTCAGCCTCCCAAAGCCCTGGAATTACATGTGTGTGCCACCATGCCCAGCTTGCCTTACGTACTTAATGCTCTAGAATTTATTTCAGTTCAACATAAGATTCAGGGAGCTTTGGCTTTTTTCTGTGGTAGACCAGAAGCCCAATACAACCTCAAGCAATCTTCCTACACTGTATCTTGGCCATGCTCCCAGCTGCCCAGAACCTGGGTAACCGCTCACTGCTCTCCAGAGTCTCCATCTGACTGAGTTGGCTAGTATTGGTTTAATATCAGGCAGGGTGAGCCCCTTTGGAATTTTTCATATCCTCCCATTTCCCCTGGCTCCCCCCCAATATGATCCTGCTGATGAATATTAGCAGTGTGACATCACATTGCAGAAGTCTTGGGGGATTTTGTATGGAACTGCTTGAAATATATAGACAAACTTGGTGAAAACCTTTTTCTAATGACATTCTCATTGCTAGGACAAAATACCTGACACTTGCAACTTAAAGGAGCAGGGGTTTATTTTGTCTCACATTTTACACAAACAGCAGCATGGTGGAAGGCCCTGGGCAGAATAGCCACTCACCTCATGGTGGGAGGGAAGTAGAGAGGGAAGGGAGGAGGCTGGGAGGGACATGCCGTTCCAGGGCCACGCCCCCATGGACCTGGCTCTTCCAACCAGGTTCTGCCCCAACACCAAGCCAGCTACAGATTCCCCATGATCCAACACCTTCTACAAACCCTGAGACATCTGGATCTAAATCATAGTGCATCTTTATAACATTTAAGTCCTCCTGTGCAATGACAGCACTGCTCTCACCTTTATTCAAAGCCTTTTTATATGCTTTGGTATATAAAATGTTTCTTTTTCTTTTGCAATGCTGAGGATGGAACCCAGGGTCTTCACACTGAGCCACAGTCAGACTTTTTATTTTGAGACAGGGACTCACTAAGTTGTCCAAATTGACCTTGAATTTGTGATCCTCCTGCCTCAGCCTCTCAAAGTGCTGGGATTCCAGGTAGACACCAGCAGCCCGGCTTCCCCTTTCTTTTTTCCTGTGTGCAGTTATGCCTGGGTGGCGTCTCCTAAGGTTCCCAGGTCCGTTCAAAGTCTGAGGGCCTCTCCTTCCCGGGATAGATGTGCTCCTGCTGATCCCAGAGGAACGACCCCATCAGAGGGTGGACGTGTGACCCACAGCAGTGGGGTCAGCGCTCAAGCAAGACCACGGTCCCCGCATGGAGTCTGGTGGGCGGGTTTCAGGGAAGAATACGCTCTTTCCTCATGAATCGCCTTGGGGCCTGGGAGCCGCTTGGGAGAGGCGCAGTGGACCCATCTGTGCTCTGCTGGCTCTGTGCTTGGTCCACAGCAGCGCCACAGGACAGACTGTGCCAGTCAGGGGATCAGACAACTGGCCAGACCTTGTTATCACCCAATCTGGCATCCAAACTGGTGAGTGTCATAGTTTCTGGCTCCTTCTCAGCTCAGGACATGGCCTGGGGGAGACAGGGGAGGGCAGAGAAGTGCCAGGAATGCGCACAGGGCTCACGGCAGGCTAGTGGTTTGTAGCAGGCCCTGGAGGGATACTGAAAGCTGGGTGGAGCTGGGCATCTCTGACACGCAAGGCCAGATCCCTGCTCTGCTCAGCCTACAGACTGGTACCACAGGGTTTACCAGCAGACTTACTGGGCAGTGTCCTCCTCCAGGCCCCTGGTGTGATGGCCACAAATATCAGGTAGTTGTCCTGAGCCTGTGGCCCCCACAGATTCCATGAAAACCAGGGCCTCACAAACACCTGAAGGAGGGCACCCCTAGCACAGTAGTCACCCAGGTTGGGACCGGGAGCTGAACTGCCCCCTTCAGCCATGACAACCCTCACAGAGCCCCTCAGAACCCATCCCGTGACACCAACCAACCCATCCTCGACTGGACCGGGGTGAGAGCCTGCCTGCTCTGCACAGCCCAGTCCTTGCCTCTGTTTCCCTTTTCTACAAAGTCTGGAGTTTCTGTCGGCCTCTTGAAGACAGGCCTCGAGCCGCGATCCTCTCTTTCCCTCTTTCTTTTGGCTGTACTAGGGATTGAACCCGGGAATATTCTGCCACTAAGCTACATCTCCAGCCCTTTTGTTTTTACCCAGGGTCTTGCTAAGTTGCCCAGGCTGGGCTCAAACTTGCAAACCTCCTGCTTCAGTCTCCCAATTTCTTTATTGTCTTGAGCCAGTCTTTGGTTTTAAAGCAAAATTCAAAAATTAGCAATAAAATTTAAGTTAAAAATATTAGGTCCTGTGTAATCCCAGCACTCGGGAGGCAGAGACAGGAGGATTGCTGAGTATGTGGTGGCTTGCCTGGGCACCATAGCGAGCTCAGGGCCAGCCTGAACTAGCGAGACCCTGTCTCAAAAAAGCAAAAAAAAAAAAAAGTCCTGTAAAATATTTCACATAGGAAGTAAAATTGTCACTGCCGGGCGTGGTGGCTCACGCCTGTCGTCCCAGCACTCAGGAGGCAGAGGCAGGAGGATTGCTGAGTTCGAGGCTTGCCTGGGCTACATAGTGAGCTCAGAGCCAGCCTGAACTACAAAGCGAGACCCTGTCTAAAAACAAACAAACAAACAAAAATTATGAAGGAAGTAAAATTGCCACTTACCAAGGCAAAATAGGGTACTTTGCATTTCACTGTCTGGGTCAGTTTTAAATTTCAAACCCAAATAAAATCTACAGTTTTTTGTGTGAATATTTGTTGATACAGTTGTTCCTCCATCTGTTCATGGACAGGAAGGCAGGGCATTTTGTCTCTGTGACATGGTGAGCCTCCCTGTTCCTGAGTCCTACAGCCCTGTGCGGCTCTCTTCCGCTGTGTGGGAGGGGCCCACTGGCCACAGAGGGTCCTGTGTCACTGGTCGGATCATGGTCCCCACAGAGCTCTCCACCCAGTCCCTGGGTCCTGGGAAGCCGTCACCTCATGCAGCAGAGTGGACTTGGCAGGTTGTGTGTGTGTGTGAGAGAGAGAGAGAGAGAGAGAGAGAGAGAGAGAGAGAGCCCTGGTGATCCGAGTGTGCTTCATACAAACATAGAACCCTTAAAAGTAGAGTCCCAGCTGGGTGTGGTGGTGCACACTTACAATCCCAGCACTCTGGGGGGGCTGAGGCAGGAGGATGGCAAGTTTGAATCCCACTTGGGGGCCTAGCAAGACCCTGTGTCAAAACAAAAATAAAAAGGGCTGGGCCGGAGGCTTAGCTCAGTGGTTCCGGCGCCTGCCTCGCAAG
>PVIC010015625.1:0-34952 GCA_004025085.1 Thryonomys swinderianus
TGCCAAAAGCTAAAGCTAGACCTATCTCTTTCACCATGCACAAAACTAAACTCACAGTGGATACGAGCCTTAAACATTAAAACAGAAACAATAAGCCTGCTGGTAAACAGGCTTGGTAAAACTCTTGGAGACATTGGTTTAGGCAGAGACTTTATGAATAAAACCTCCCTAGCACAAGAACTAGCAGAAAGAATCAACACATGGGATCTCATCCTACTGAAAAGCTTCTACACAGCCAAAGAAGTCGCTGGCACTGCTAGAAGACAACCAACAACATGGGAAAGAACCTTTACTAGCTGTGTATCAGACAAAGGGCTATTATCGACAATATATAAAGAACTCAAACAGATCAGCCTCCCCAGGTTTAAAGACCCAATTCAAAAATGGGCAACTGAAATGAACAGACACTTCTCAGAGGCAGAAATCAAAGCAGCCAAGAAACATATCAAAACAGATCTTACTGGAGAAATTGACTAATGCTGGCTTTCACCTCTCTGCATTTCAATGTTCCGAAATGGGCTGGAGAGAGTAAACAAGCCCCTTTCTGAATGCTAACCTTGTTCCACTGGGAATGCTCACCTTGCATATCATGAGGTGATGAGGAGACGCGTCAGAGTTCAAGGGAGGAGCACGACCTGACTGATCATTGACATCCACCATGGGAATGGTATTAGGGAGAAATGAGGGCATATACGTGCCCCTTATCCATCTCTCCGTGTTAACAAATAAACAAAACAAAACTTTCGTTTTAAAGCAATGAGGAAACTGTGACCATGACTTCTAACCTTCGGTATATAGATTTCCATCTAAATTTGTACATACTGCTCTACTCTCCTCCTTTACATCCATTTTTATTGACCAGAGACAGCTATTATTTTGAGCATAGAGCTGCAGTCAATGGCACGACTGCTACTGAAAATCTATTGAGAGGGCTAATGAGAGCAGGAGTTCAAACCCTCCTCACCAGCTCCTGGAAGACATCCAATACACTCCGATACCCCTACAGTTCTGTCTTCCATTCTAGAAAGATCAATCAACACATCCCAAAATAAACCAGTTACAAAGTCGCATGTGGTTTCTGGGTTCCGAGAGCCAGTAAATGGGATAGTTAAGTGAATTCACAGAATCATAAATATGTTGGATGTAGTGAAAAATAAAAAATATGGCCATGACCATGTCAAAAATAATGCAAATGCAAGGACTAAAGAGAAATGAATCCAGTTGAAGATGGTTAGTATGTTAGGGAATGAAAATAGTACTTACTTTCTACTCCTCTTCCTAACACTGTAAAATGTTGTTACACTGTCACTGATGTTAAAAATTATAGATTATTTTTTTTAAATTAAGCATACAGAAGTAGACATATATTTATCATAGCCATTGCCTTGACTTTGATTTAAGCTTATAATATAGCTTTACTCATTCATTAAATACTGATTCAGTATTTATGCTGTGCAAGGTACCGTTCTAGGCACCTAGGATATCACTGCATATAAAGATTTTTATCCTTGGAAGCCTCACATTTAGGCAATGGAATTCTGAAAGTGTAAATTAATTGGCTATAGACTCTGATGAGGTCTGTTATTGATTGTGATGGGACTTGAAATAAAATCTTATAAACTGAGAATTACTCCTATCATTACATTTCAAAGGAAACCCCCTCAATTTCACTGGTTAAAAGAACAACACAAAGCATCCTTTTGCGCCTGCTATAAGATGCTGGGTTCCTTCCAATGATGACCAATCTGTAGATGGCTCTGGCCTTCACAGCACTTAAAATATAGGAGGAAGTGATTATTCATAAATACATACAAATTACAAGTCATGCTTCATGCTCTACAGAAAGGGGAAGCAATGACAGAGAATCAAGGTGCGTGAGTAGCGTCCTGGAAGGGAGGACCTTTCCGAGGAGGGAGCATGTGTTCTGACACCCACAGTGCAGAATGAGGAGGTGGAGGACAGAGAGCTCTAGTGGTGAGGACTTTGTGGACAATGACTGTGAGCCAGGAGGGAACGTGACATACTGAAGGACAAAAAAGAAGGCCAATAACCCCAGAGGAAAAAAAGAGAAGAGTAGATGCGATTCTTTCTGATCCTCGTCAGTAGTTTGGATTTTATATGAAAGACAAACCTCCATAAATAAGGCCATAAAACCATGGGAGATATTAAATAAAATCAAAATAAATACAAGTAAATTTAATATTGTGAAGATGTCAATTACCCACATATCGTTTTATATGTTCAATGCAATTCTAATCAAAATGGCGACAGATGTTTTCATTAACTTTGATAAGTAGATTGTAAAATGAAAGTGTCAAGAGTGAGAATAAGTATGATATTTCTGAAGAAAGATGAGGAGAAAGGATCTGCTCCATCAGAGACCAAGATTAATTGTGACGCTGTAATAATTATGGCTGTGTTTGGTTGTGGTTTATGGAGGCTTGTGGGGTGAAGATATCAGAAAAAAAATTCATACATATCAGGAATTTTGGCACAAGTCATGCATGACTGGGTCTTTAAAGCAGAGGCACAGAGGAATTGGTAACACAACCTAGGAAAACTGCTTATTTATAATGTAACAAATGAATCTCTCTCCTCATCTCATAGTCAATACAAAAATTAATTGTAAATAGCTGAAGAACTTAAATTCCAAGAGCAAAGCTAAATTACTTTTTGCAGAAATATAAGGAACTATTTTTCTCACTTTGGTTTAGGGAAGACTTTCTTAAGAACACAGTATGTGTTAACTACATAAGCAAAGACTCATAAAATCGATTTTAATTAAGGACTTTTGTTTTTAAAAGATACCTTAGAGGGAGTAAAAATAGTAAGTTACATATGTAACTGGAAAAATAGTTTCACAAGTATATTTTAAGAAGTGTTACACATCACTAAGAAAATAAAATGTAACCCAATTGGAAAATGAACAAAAGACAGAAATAAATATAGTACAGAGAGGAAATACAAATGAGTGACAAATGTATGAAGAAATATTCAACTATATTAATGATTCAGGAAACCCAAAACAAGACAGTGATATGTTGTTTCATGCTTACTCAACTGGCTAAAAAGAGTCTTGACTAAATCAAATAATCAGATATGGTTTGAAATTGTAGGAGCTCTTATATTTTGCTGAGATGAATATAAATCCATGAAATCAGCTTGGAAAATAGTTTGAGACTTTTATTCAGTTGAATAAAACAGTTGAACATATGTTACCTAGTTTCAAGATATATACAGTGGGGGATGTACACAGGATGCTCATTTCATCAGTGTTGATAAAGGCAAGGCCTTGGAAGCAACTCACTGTGCCTATCAGAGGACTGTGAATGAGCTTACTTTAGTATCCTTGGGTAGTGGAACACTGGTCAGCTCTTAAGATGAGTGAGTGCCTGTACTCACTAACAGGGATGAGTATCACCAATAGTATGGGATAAAAATGTTTCAGGGGCTGGGGATTTAGTTCAAGCGCCAACCTTGGATGCACAAGGACCCGAGTTCAATCCCTGGTACCGCAACAACAACAACAAAAAAGTCAGGTGCTGTGGGATAAAAATATCTTAAAAGATTCTATACACTGAAAACTGCTAAAATCAACAGACAGTAAGATGACATGATTTTAGCAATACATACACAGAGGAAAACTCTATATGATGTAAATGAATTACATACAAGATTTAGGATAAAGGAGGAGTCAGAAAGTTGGATTGAAGGGATCTAAACATATGTAATGATGCAGATTATAAGTAGATGCATTGGTGAGATTATATATAGGTATAAGGTACTGTCAGAGTTTGGCTCAGTGGTGTATTGCTATAGGAATGAATGATACATTTGATACATAGAAAATGGGGTCCTGTACACCCAAATGAAAAAGTGTTCCATATTAAAAGTGAGATTAATCTCGTCCTTGGCACCCAAGGAGCAGGCTAGAACTTGTAAACTACTTCCCGAATCTCCCAAGTCATGAGTGTGGAAACAGGTGCAGCTCTGAAAAAGGAACATTTCAAGTCCCTAGGAAACCAAAAGTCTGTGTTAAATGTCCTAATTGCACAATTCATAGATTTTTTAGTGAAAGGAACATATTAAAAACATGAATAAAACAAAAGGTCAACAAACACAGCAATGTTTGTTTCCATGACTATTTGAAGGTCTCTGAAAGAGAACTGGTATGTATATATTCATTCATGTATGCGAATGTGCATATTATGTGCTCATGTGTGTGTATTGAAACCATAATGAAATAGACCAAGGTTGCTTTGATGAATATCTGGATGATTCCATACAGCCTCATGTGATCACAGGCAAGGGTTGGAAAGCTGGTTGTATTATGGGGGGTGTTATAGCTGACTCACTGTTAGAAGGTGGAATTTGGTTAGAAGATACAGGCCACTGTGGATGTGACCCCAAGGGTCTACTGTCTCCCTTCTCCACTGTTCCCTTGACTTTCTCTGCTTGAGAGGCTGTTCTGATTCCAGACCCTCTGCCGCATTGTCCTGCGTGGAGCCAGTTAATTGAGGACTGAAATATCTACAAACTGTGAGCCAAAATAAACTTTTTTAAGTTTCAGGTCTTGGGTATGTTGTCCCATACGAATGAGGAAAATGACAAGGACAAAAGTCTTGTATTTTGATGTCACTTTTAAGAGGTTATCTTTCTTTTGGTAAGGATTTAAAAAAGAAAACGAATGAAAGGAAAGGGGCCTATTGTTTAGAATAGGAAGAAAAGCCACCTGCTATCTCTGGAGCCAATGAATGCATAATCAGCGAATCACAAATTTGAATTTCAGCCTTCTGGGATTGGGAGATTCCAAATATCTTGATGATAGATGGAAACCTGCAGATACCCTTCAAATGGGTAGAAAACTTGGAGCAATTTTGACCAAAACAGAAACAAAAGATCCTGCCAGCTAAAAGTATCCTGCATTTCACAACCCAGGCAGGATTCCAACAAGAGTAACATGGTAAAACATCAGAGATGAAAAGAGAGCAACTTGTGATGTTAAACAAGACACTTTGCAACTTAAACGCTGCCTCTGGGCAACATATTGAAAGGACATGGCAGCCAGAAAGGGTTCTGTCTCTAGCCGTATGACTGTGTGTACAGGAAGGGCCCCACAAAGGCCTCTGGGTATGTACGTACTCGGCGTACTCAAACGCAGCCTCTCCTGCACCTAAGAACATGAAGGAGAGCTCATGTTGTGCCAAACACACCACTAACTTCAATTTCTTTCCTTCTTTCTCCTAGGACAACTCTAAATGCACAAGATTAAATATTACCCAGAGTTTTGTTTTGTTTAATCCAGAATTTCCTTTAGCAAACACTTGCAAGAAAATGATAGCAGAGTTCATGAGATAGATATTGACAGGGGCCCACTAAAATGATGCGGGGTTTCTTCCATGAAGGCAGCATTGCAGGGAGTTTCTCTGGGCCAGGAGCAAACAGACAGAGCCCCATGCCTTTGATATCTCTCCCAGTTACCAAGCCCCTGCAATGGAGCAACTCCGATGCGTGGGTAGGGAAGATGTGTACAGCCAAAGTGTGAAAGCTTTACACAGGGTTGCCGGCAAACAAGTACACAGTACATTCCCACATCATGAGTACTACATAAACTCACAAAAATGTAAGCTCAGACACACACGCATACAGACTGCTCACATGTGTACAGAAACTGTTTCCTTGCAGCAGCCCCAACTGGGTAAATACAACTGATCTTAATGATTAATGTTTGCTGTGAACAATGTACTGGCAAGAGAACATGATTTGTTGTCCTCCTGGTAAGCAGTGCTATGCATCTGTGGATTCCTTGTGTCATGTTGCCTACCTCCATCACACATACCTGTGTTGTAATAGAAAAAAGAGAGAGAGCGAGAGACCTAGAGGCAGACAGAGGACTTCCTGACATCCTACCAGTGGGTGGCAGGCAGTGCTAATGGGCCCACTTACATAAATGCAACTTCCATGGAAAAGAAGCTTCCTTCCTCTTAGCCCCCGAGTGCCAGAAATCATTCCTTTCAACTAGAGCTATTTCTATTGAAACGCCTGTCAGCCCAGGCGACCTGTATATAGCATCTACCCAGAGAGGCCTGCATTTTTCAAGTCTCTAGCAGGGGAAACAAACTGTGAAGGGTGAGTGATGAGCCGAGGGCTTGAGAAAATGGCTCCTAGACTTCCCAAGGCCCTGACATGTAAGATGCAGGGAAGGCCTCTGGGCAACTCTCTAAAATTTATGTGTGTGTATGTGTGTGTCTTTTTTTGATCTCATAGAAAAATAACAGAACTAACTTCTACTATCTAGGTGAGGGAAGAAGACTCAGAAGGAAAGGGCTGTGGTGAGATCCCATGTTTGTATTAGAAGATGCCATCAGAAAAGCACAAAGGATATTGATAGAATGGGACTTCCCTGTGGGTCTTCAATTATTACACGCAGTAGTCATTCAGTGACATTGCAAGACAAGGGCTAATTCTTCTTGAATTTGAACCTTTAAAAAGAAAAGGACTTGCACCTGCCTGTGAATGACAGAGTTGGTTTCAGGGTAACGTCCAAGACAGGAGGAGCCCAGTGGAGTGGAAGCAAGCATATGCCCAGGGTTGAGGATCACTCAGCAGGGATTTAACGAGTACCACATATCAGAAGAGGAGGGATGGGATCACTTCACACAAGGCTTCTTTCCAAACCTGGATGTTCATTAGAATCTCCCAAAGAATTTGAAAATCACAAACGCATCTATAAAATGCCTCCCCCAGCAATCCCAAGCTACTCGGTCCACAGTGAGGCCCATCCAGTTGTCCATGTGCTCACTCATTTATGCATCTCTCCACTTGTATTTTTAGATCTTATGGTGTGATTTTTTTAAAAAACATACTTTTTTAAAAGCAGTATTAGTTCACAGAAAAATTGAGCAGAAAGTGTTTAATACTCATCTTCAACCAGGATCAAGCAATCCTAAATTAGATCATCAAACATTGCATCATTGACCTTAGATCAAACCGATCTAAGGAATATTTATTGAGTACATACTATGTGCAGTCTCAATTCAAGTCTGCAGCACACACTGCTATGAAAAATAAACAGGGTCCATATTAGTCACTTCAAGACCAAAAGTTGTGAGGGCTGAAGGAACAAGAAGCATTCGTGTTGCAGCCCAGCTCTGAAGAGCTTCTTCAGGCAGATCCCCGTTCCTCCAGAGAGTTCAGTCTTTTGTTCTCTTCAGACCTTCACCTGACTGGCTGGGGATCCATGAGGACAATCGACTTTATTCCAAGCCCACCAAGCTCAATGTTCATCTCAATCTAAAACACCCTAACAAATAACATCTAGAAAAATATTTGACTGCACAGCTGGATCCTGTGTTCTAGCCAAGGTTACAATAGAATTAGCCGTCACAGTCCCCATGGCCTCACAGGGCTAAAAGGTCCAGTCTGCACCTGATGGCACAGCACACAACATTTTAAGTGCAGGCTATGAAAATGGCATGAAAGAGAGCAAGTTGCTAAGAGAGAAAACAGAAGGAATCTTTTGTGGCAAAGCGAGTAGCAGAAGAAATAATGCCCTTGGAGGTAAAGGACAGGAAGGAGCTAGCCCTGAGAAGTGTAAGAGGAAGAGTGTTCCAGGTGGAAGAAATGATGTTTCCAGAGGCGTATGTTCTGAGGAGCGCTGTTTGGGTCTAAGAAAACACTAGAAGGCTGAAAGAGCATGAACGGAGTAGACAATGAGAAGGGTACAGAGTTCAAGAGCCAAGCAGGAGCCACATCACTCAGGGCTCTAAAGTTAGGATGACACTAAGGGGCCTAAGTAACAATCAGATTGACCTTCTGAAGTGCCTCTAGTGTGGAGAAGTGCAGCAGTACAAGCAGAGTGTGGTCAGGGGACTATTAATTGGTCTAAGTATCTAAAGTTGCTCTGACAAGCTTTGGTGATGGAGATAGGGCCTAGCCAGTGACTATTTTGGCAGAAGACATGATGGAACCTTCTGGTGGATTAGCTGTTTGGCAGCTGGAGGAGATGGAGATCTCTTACATTTCCTGACTGAACAATTCAGAAGAAACAAGAGCTTTTCTATCCTAGTACCAGCCTGATTCAAGTTATACCCAGTAGCAGCCTGCATTATGCAAACTTCGCATCCTCATTAGCAGAGGTCCAGTTTATATTATGCAAATTCTCATTTTGGGCCATATTAGTTCCAATCCGGCTGATCTCTTCCTGCCTAGACTGTCTTCTGCCCATCTTGATCACCTCCTCCTGTCCTAGAATGTCTTTGTGGACTAGAGTTACGAATGTTTGTGGCTAGTGAACCGTAAGTAGCCACTGTGGCAATGTTAAAGGTGTGGCCTTTTATCCAAACAGAGCCACGGGCCTCCTAGGAACCTCTCTCCAAGTGCTCGCTCTCGATTCCCCACACAGCGGGTCCCTTCTCTCCTTCAGTGTCCGTGTCTGCTCCTAACCTGTTCAGAACTCCTCTGCCTCAGAGTGCACACCAGTCTTCTTGCAATGTCCTCTCCTGACCTGCTGTTGATTCCTGGGGCCCGTGTTTTTTTATTTAGATTGACTCCAGCCATCTGTGAGCTGGAAAAATATTGACAACGCTTCGACCTATCTATTGTACCTTTTAAAGGTGCTCCCACACAGGAATGCCACCTTGTTTTATCAAAACAAAGTCTGGGTTTTATTTAATTCTGAATGCCAGGCACCTAGAATAGCCTGTAAGATAAATGTCAATCAACTCCAGTATAATCAAGCCATCCATTCCTGCCTCATTAGGGTCTTCTCATTCCCTTTAAGCTCCTCAGATTTATACACTGTAATTAGAAACTTGGTGATTTTGACTGCTAAACAGAAAGGCTTACTGGGAAGCTTCATATGTCTGAATTTTAAATATTTTCACACTTCGTTAACCCAGTTGCAAGTGTAACATCTTCTGGTCCAATTCCCTCACACTGTGCAATTTTTATTTTTGGACAGAGATGAGCACAATTAATTGAATTGAAACACTTATTGATTACTGTTTTTCATGAACCCTGACTAGCTTGTCTCTAAATGATTTTACTGAAGAGTTTTCAGACAACTGTTTGGCTGAATTGTTTCTCCCTGACAACCTCATTCTGGCTGGAATGGCGGTAGTTACGATGGTTTGGGTTCTGGTGAGCTATAGTTGTTCCTAAATGCTGAAGGGAATGAGAAAGGTGACGTCATCCCTCCTCACTTATGAGTCCAGATATCTGATCCAAACCCAAGAGTGAGACCTTGGGGTTGCATACCAGTCTCTCCGGAACCACTGAGCTAAGGGCTGGGGACGCTGCAGCTTAATGCAAAGCATATAGGTTCAATTTCCAGTACGAGTAAAAAGAAATGAAAGATAAAAAGTCTTATTTCCGAACCAAAGAGGTCTGATAAGGTTTGGATCTTAAATGGCTCCCAAGGCTCGTATGTTAAAGGCTTGTTCCCTAGGAGGATGTTACTGGGAGGTGGGGGAAACTTCTGGAAGTAGAACTTAGCGGGAGGAGGCAAGGTCACTGAGCATGACCTTGAAGGGGATATTGTGACTCCACCTGTTTCTGTCTCTGTCTCTCTCTCTCTGTCTCCCTCTCAGTTTGGCTCCATCTCATGTCCCTCATCATAATGTGCCATTTTCACCTTCACCACAGCCCCAGAATGACTGGTCCCATTGACCACAGACTAAAGCCTTTGAAGCTGTGAGTCCGAGAAAATATTTTCTTCTCTTAAGCTTTTTTGTCAGATATTATGTCATGGTAACAGAAAACTAACACAGTGTCAGAGCCCGGATGGCAGCAGAAAAAGGCACCCACGACAAAGCTTTTACATCTTTCATTCAAGTACAAGGTTTTCCAACGAAGAACTGAGCTTTATTTCTCTACTTAAACCTTTTCAGAATTTTCTTTCCCTCTCAAGAGAAAATGCAAACTCTAGGAGCCCTCATATTCTGCTCCTGCCAACCCACTCCTCACATCGGCCCATCACTGGCCTAGGAACTCTGGTCTGCTACTTTCAAACACACAGAAATTGCTCCCATCCTAGGGCTGTTCAACTAACTACTTTTCTTGA
Organism: Thryonomys swinderianus; assembly: GCA_004025085.1. NCBI lineage: Eukaryota > Metazoa > Chordata > Mammalia > Rodentia > Thryonomyidae > Thryonomys > Thryonomys swinderianus. The sequence goes on from PVIC010015625.1 coordinate 10,064, forward strand.
AGTGTCATCACCACTTTACCCTTGAAGAAAAGGCGAGGTTGAAACACAAAGCAACTCCATAATGAGGTACAACCTTTGCTTCTGTGGGTTTGACAAAGATTTATTTATCGCTCTGTTCTCACCCAATTGGAGCCCAGACCTGTCTGACACCTTCCAGTTATGAAGAGGGGACTGCAGTCCAAAGACAGAATGTGACTTAGTCAAAGCCATTCAGGTGCAAGAAGGGGAGGGTAATTGTCCAGTGACAAATCCAGAGGTTGTGAATTAGATTAATAGCAAAGGAAATATACTGCATGTAGTGCTGGGTTTAAAATATTTACAGTTCCAAAAATGAAATTCTTTCCTCCTCTTTTTGATTTTATTCTTTTTGGCTTTTTACTTCACTGAGTTCAAAGTTGTACATAGGAGGACACTGACAATTTTAGATTTCTCTTCCATTTGTAATTTATAGATTTATTTCATGAAATTACAACTACAACCTAATTTTAAAAATCAAATTGGTTTCATCTAATAAAATTTGAAAATTGCCTCATAAACACATACTTCGTTATAAATGCCTTTTTAAAGTCAAGTCTCCAGCTTATAAGTATGGTTCCAGATTGGCTAGAGCTCAGTTTGGAGGCAACTTACCATCTCTCTGCTCAGGAGAACACACATATCTTCTACCAATTGCTACAACTTTCTGCAAGGGTCCTCTTTAATATGTGATGCCCACACAAATCACCCAGGGATTATCTTAAATGGGAAGCTTTGATTTGGGAAGTCTGGGTGGGCCTGGGAAGGTGCATTTCTAACCACCCCTGGTGATGCCAGAGCCCCTGAATTCAGGTGACACAGATTTCCATCCTATTTGGGTGATCCTGGCTTTTTTCACTTCACATCTCTGCCCCAACTTCTGTAATTTTTACATAATGATAACAGTGAACATTTATAATGCTATCTCTAAATGCCAAATGCTGAGCTAAACACATATTTAATATGATCCTCACAACAACCCTTAGTGTTATCATTATCCTGATCTTCCAGGTGAAAAAAATGAAGCTTCTAAGAGGTTGCCTGATGTATCAAAAGTCACACAGAAGGTAATTTCAGAGCTGGGATTGAGATCTAGTTTGGCCAAGTTCAAAAAATTAACACTTATTTTGAATATCGTGGGCCTCACTATTTTGTGATACACGTAACAGTCATGTTTTTTGCACAACGTATAATAGCTAAGCCTACAGACTCTTTGTTCCCTCCACAGCATCCCCAAGAATTTTGGTGCACTCCCAAAAGATTGCCTCAAATTTTCACACACACAAAAAAACCCCTGCAGTTTTCTGGCTCTCATTCTCTGTAATCACAGCCCAAGGAGCAGCCAAGAAGCTACTTAGAGATCTCACCATAGCTGTCTCCAGTAGAGTCCGTCAAAAAAATGCCAACATCCCTGGCAACAGGTTTTGAAAATGCACAAAGCCCTGGGTTCATGCCCCTCCTGTCAGTTCCCACTGCAGTGCCAGAGCTCCAGGGAGGGTGTCGCACACTCAGGCCTCCAGCTCGAGCACTGTCATTCAGAGGGTCTAACCACAGTTGGGTTTGCACACTTCTCTTTCCCTCTGTTTCTTCTCACTGTGGACTAGACATCACGAGGGGCTGGCCAGTCCACCGCATGAGAGAAGCACATTACCCTCGAGGGAGAGGTCTTTGCCGACACACGCCCCCCTCTACTACACAGCCCAGCTCAAGGATTTTTAAGTGCAGGACCCCAAAGGATGAGGGTCTTTCACAAGGAACATTTCATTATTCTGAGGCAAAAGGAAAACAAAAGCAAGTGCCATGATTATTTAGGAAGCTACATTTATTTAATTTGAAAGACTACCTTTTACTCTGAAAGCAGGCCCTTTTACATTTTTTGGAATTGTATTTTTTTTTCTGACATCTTAATAAAAACAGTACAGTGTCCTAAATCTTTGGAATGTTTTGGTAGATTCCAAAGTTGTTGTACTTGTGGCCCTGAAATTTTTCCTTAACACTGCCTTCATTCCTGACATGATGAGTCCTTCCCTTCTCCTGGACAATGAAGAAGTTGCTATACACAACAGATCTCTATTGCACTCACGGTGTGTGTGTGTGTGTGTGTGTGTGTGTGATTGTGGCCTCTGCTTTACAAAGAAGATCATGTAACTTTGGAATGAGTGGATTTTAATTCCAGGCCCAGCCTTCCTTGCAAGGCTTTGGGCACATTCTAGGTGTATCATCTCTTTTCTTACAACAAACCAGAAAGGAAGCCTCCTCCCAGGGAGCCGGAGGACTCACAAATGGTGGAAATGGCTATCTCTTTCCTCCCTTACCAAGTTTTCTGTAGTTTCTAAAATAAAGATATTCAGTAGCTCTTCTGAGGAATGTCAGATGCAGTGAAACATAGTGGATAATCTGCTGCAGAGAGTGCTAAGGACCGTGTATGTCTCTAGAGAGCTTATGGCTTCACAAGGCTCATCCTGAATCCTTGTCTCTCATCAAATTCTCCATGATATTCCTCCCCAAACCCACTCTCTACAGATGCACACTTCTGCCTGGGCCTCTCAGTAGGCCCGTAGCCTGTGTCTCATTTGGAAAAAGTTTGTGCCTTTACCTTCCTCACACTTGCCAGAGTGACTCTGAAGCCAATGAGGAAACAGGGTGGGAGAACAGTTTGTGCCAAGGGTAACTTGAGACCATGATGGAGCTGCTAGAATCCTAGGCAGCATCTTTCCAGCATCAGTCCCAACACCCTTTCACCTGCATCTCTCTGTTTTACCAGTATTGCTATCTCCTGGTGTCTTAGAATACAGAGAGTGGGTGAAGAAAGTCAATGTTCGCTGCATCTCAGGACTTATATCCTCGCTATTCTTTGTGTCTGGAGAATGTTCTTTCCGTTTGTGAAGAATCTCAACATGGTCTAAGTATTGAGATTCCATGGGAATATTGTGGTTTTTCCCAATGAACTTCAATTATTGCTTAACAGGGCTGGTTCTCTCTTCTATGCAGGACAATATGATTTCTTTGCAAGACAAATGAGTTGTCACATAATCAACTCAATGCAGTGTGTTCATATTTCTTTATCTTTGAGGCTACCAGGACAGGTCAGGTGTGTAACCCGGCATGTTCTTCCCATTGTATTATAAAAACACACTTGGCAAGTTTTATCTCACTCACTACCATCAATGGAATAGTTATGCATTTATTTGATGCTCAAGAGAACTGAATGAAGCTGAGTCAACTAAAGCAGCCCAAGGGGCCTCCTTACCTCATAGAGGGTGATAACACCATTGGTCTCATTGGGAGGTTTCCACTGGATATAGATCTTCTCTTCAAAGGGTCCCCCTTGGATGGATTCAAGAGGAACAGCTCCTGGAACTACAGAAAGAAAAAGAATGAACTTGATGTTATCTTCCTTGTCACGTCTCTAGCCCTCTTGATTAATATAGAACACAGGTTTACAAAAGATACCTAAAGGAGTGGGTATTCTGTCTCCAAATAAAACATTTCTGAATATAGGCATTGGGCAAGACTTGACTATGGGCCATATTGGTTGGCTTCTTTCTAGAAAGCTGGGAGATTTTCAGCTGCAGACTGAGTACTCATTAATAAACCAAACCTGAGCAGGGTACACAAGACGTTAGCAGGCCAGCCTTGTTACCACACAGGAATGTGGGATTAGGCTTTAGTATTGGTATTTGAGAAATACAAAGTGGGATTCACTATTTATTTTACCAATTCTTATTTTTCTAACATGCTAAGTTTTTTCCAATTCCAGTTTCCTAATTTCTGAATCTTACAGGAACCTTGTGTCTTGAAATTGCAGTGCATTTAGACCCCTGCATGGCTTCAAGAAGGCAGCTAGCTTGTCTTGCTGTTGAGATTTTAGTTCCTGGAATGATATTGGATGGATGACACATGCCAGCATTTTGTCTGAAGAAGCACAACTAATCCTGATGCTGTTTCTGTAACAGGCCAGTCTTCCTACCCTGCCCCCCCCCAATGAGTTCCACCATCTTCATAACAGATGGAAAGGTGCTGAGCCAGAAGCTAAATGACTCCCTCAACTTTCAGTTATAACCCTCTAAGAGATTTTTGAATTCCTGTAAATTATTACCAGATCTATTTATATTTCAGCACTATAAAAGTAGGCACTTTTACTAAGCACTTCCTCTTTGATCAGAATTTTACATACATTATTTCACTTAAGCCACAAAAGAGCTCTGCCCAGTATGTATTATCTCCTGATAAGGGAACTGAGACTGAGAGAATTAAATAACTTGCTCAAGGTCATATGGCTCTTAAATTGTAAAGAGGGAATTGAACACCTGTCTAAGAGCTTCAAAGCATATACTCACAATCATTATGCTATGCTTCCCTACATACAGCTTCAGCCATATGTTGTAATCAGTTCCCCATTGTTGAATTAAAATATATTTAGTTTTTCTCATTATTGGTACAATACACACCATTTGGTGAATATTAAGAATGTTAAAAAGAGAAAGAACAAAATCTCTCCTATCACCCATAGCGAAAGGTATTTTTATGCATACAAAAGAGATTTATTTTTAAAAATATAAATGTCTATGCATATATGTTTTTAATTATTTAAAAATTTAGCCCCTACTATATATATTCAGCTGTGATTTTCTTTCACCTTGAAATAAGTCATAGCCTTAAAAAAATGTGTACCTGTTCTTTGGAATCACATGCTAGAAGTTTTCCTCTTTATACTTGTTATCAATCTTTTATTAGTGGGTAAGAAAGTTGGTTTGAACTCTTCCTAATTACCATGATTGCAATGGAATGAGAATTCTTATAAATATTTCCATGCAAACTTGCTGATGTCTTGAGGATAAACTCATAGAAATTAATTTACTAAGCCAAATGAGACCAACTATTTTATTTTTAGGGTTTTTGACATGTATTACCAGATTGCCTTCTAGAAACTTGATACAAATCTGGACTCTCCAACAAAAGAATATGCCTAGTTCTGATCTCTGCCAACACTATTTAAAAAATTAAGTGCATGTGTGACTCATTTTTAGCTGACTGGAGAGCACAGATTTTTTTTTTCTCAGTTTAATTAGCCATTTGCATTGATTCTTTTAGGAACATGCTCTCTACACCCTGTACTCATTTTCCCATATGGCTTTTTATTTTGGCTCATCTTTCTCTTATGGGCCTGTAATTATAATCTCTTTCTAAGGACTTAGGTTTTCTTTTTGACTAGTTTACAAATAGTGTGCTCCAGCTTCTGTTCAAAAAATAATTTAGGTATGTAAATGGTTGTAATTAGTCCAAACTCTTATTTTAGGTCTTCTTTAACTTACCCTTCTCTACAAATATTTCCTGAGTATTTAATATGTTCAAGGGATATAGTGGACATTACAGATTCACCAATAAAAAAGAGAGATGCAAATTTTTGATAAAGTCTGTGCTCTGAGGAAGGAAGATTAAATCATTATTTCTGTAATTTAATTTATTAAAGTTGCTGTCATAAATCTGAGATGAAGGCATATAGGAGTAGTAGAAAATCCAACCTGTCAAACTGGGATATTAAGTTGCAAATAAATTAGAGTTGATGGAGAAGTTGCTACTACAGAGCGAAAGAGGGGACTATTAGGGTGTGGGTGGTAGCTTTCAAGGTCAAGTGTAGAAAGAGAAAAGTCGGGAGGTTTGTACAGTCATGGAAGAAAGCGTGGTCGCTTGGACCGGGGAGTGGGAGAGTAGAAGCGAAATGGGAAGTGTAAGAGATTTTAGTCACACTGAAGTATTTGATTTGACAGGGCTAAGTAAGAACAAAGGAGGGAAAGCATGGGTCATGGAGGGCCCCAACCATGTTGTCGCACACAACTGGAGGATTTAATTATTGTTTGCAAAAGGCTCATATTTGAAGAGAAAGCTAGTGAGCTCAGTTTTTGTTATATTTCCCTCCAGGTACATGTGGAACATTCCTGTGGGGTGGGTGAAAAATAGTCGAATATCAAAAGAGGAGCCAATGCTTAGAAATTGGGTAGTACAAGAACAGGTAGTACAAGAACAATGCAGAGCAGAGAGGAAAAGGCAGGTTTCAGCTAAGAAGAAATCTAGTCTTAAAGCAACAGGAAAAGGAGGAAGCTGAGTCCTTCATTGAAGGACTGGCTAGGAGAGAAAGACAGAGCTGAGCAGCTGAGTCAAGTTAGAGGCAGCCTTGTGTTTTTCCATGAAGCCAGTGTCCTCAAGTCTACTTCAGACTCAGGCAAGAGTAACGTGGAAATTACTCTCATGTCACAAGCCATTCTGAAAAAGACTGACAAGGGAAAAGAAAGTAATGTAAGAAAGTCAACACCTTGGGGCATGAGGAGGAAGGGAATGTAAAGATAGCAGGTGTGACCCATGGAGCCATAGCAGGGCTCCCTCCTGAAGATGGAGGAGGTCAGGGCATGATTAAAACAACCAAGAAAAATCTGAACTAGGAGCAAGCAGGGAAGAGCGGGCAATAGAAAGGTGCTAACTGATACTGGTAGGGCCCTAAGAAGCAAGTTGAGTGGAAACAATATCCCTTTTCTTCTAGGAGAGATGAGAGAGAATGGAAATATGCAGATGCTTTGGAGGCAGGAGTTGAGGTTTCCTAAGTGACTCTATTTTCTTGAGAAGTGAGGATAAGTCCACGTACAAATAGTGTAGTGTGGAGTGGTGGGACAAGTTACATCAGTACCTTAGAAAGAGTTATCATTTATCATTTAGAAGTGCGAAGGGATATGAGCAGAGAGATGCACATTGAACTTATTATGCATCTTAGGGCCCATCTGACGGAAGTGGGAGGGTCTGTCTGAAGGAAGTGGAGGAGATTCTTTTTGATGGAGGTCATGATCATGAATCTCAAAACTATTAGCACATCACTACCTGATCTCTCCAGTTTAGAGAAAGTTCTCTCCCTCTTGCTAGATCAGATGAAGACACGGTAGATGCTCATTCTGTGATGTATTTTGTAACTTGTCCCTGTGTTTTCTTTTTTCATCTCATACTGTGGCCCATCTGAAATTTGTTTCATATATTATACACAGTGTAAATCAAAATATAATTCTTTTATCATTTTCTTAGGACAATTAATTGACTGGTTAGAATATTCCCCAGTGATTTAAAACGCCATCTTACCACCATGTCAAGTTATTTTATTTCTGGCATATACTGTGTGACTCTTACTGAGGTGCAGCTTCCCTGTGACTGCATCTCTCTATTGTGTAGAGATGACATGGTGTTAATATTTAGTAGAACGAGGGCTTCTCTTTCATTATTCTTCTTTTGAAAGTCTTCTGGGGTATAGTTACTCATTTAGTTTTCCAGAACTGCAGAATAATTTAACAAAATTTCAAAACTGTTCTGTCAGATTGTTTTTATTGCAGTTGCATTTTTCTTTTCTTTGGGGGGTAAAGGAAGTCTCTCTATAACCATGAATGGTTCTACTCTGTAATACTGTATTAATCTTCACTTATTAATGCTTCTTTTCTCCCTTGGTTAAAAATACAGAGAGTTTTTTTGTTGTTTCTTACAAACTGCATTTCTAGGACTTTATTACTTTGCTTCTATTGTTTTTGCATTATATTAAAAAAGTTTCTCTTATAATGTTTTTCATTATATTAAAAAGTATATGTCATTATGTAGAGTTTTAAAGAGTAACTATGAAGTGAACATGCATATGCCCACTATCAGCTCTAGGAAACAAGAACTTTGTGGCATTGAAGTATCATTATTGACTCCTTCTTCCTCTGTGATTATGGTTTATACCAAAATGTTCCCCCAAAGCCTTGTGTGCTCATATGAAGAGCTTTTGGGGGTGACTGGATCATGGGAGAGTGACATACATTAGTGGATTAGTCCACTGATACGTTTGTATTTTGATGGGATTTGGGAGGTGAATCCTGGTCAGAAGGAGTGAAACACAGCCTGGAAGGGTCTGTCTCCCTCCCTCCTTTTATCTTTTCCTCTGTTTCTTGCCTGCTGTGCCATAAGCAACCCTCCTCTGCCATGCCCCTCTGCCACGCTGCCCTGCCTCAGAGCCAGGACTATAGACTGAAACCCCTAAAAAGCATGAGCCAAAATAAACTTTTCCCCTTTTAAGTTGAGAATGCTGGGGATTGCGTGCCATTGATGAAACAATAAAACACTCACCAGCAAAAAAATCAGGTGCCACACTGAATCTTATGTATTCATTTTCTTTAGTTTTACTTATAGTTACAAGTACACAGATCTATCCCAAGGCAATTTAGGATTCGTTTTTCTTGGTTTTCTATATTTTCTTGATACATGCAAAGGTTGTATTTTATTATAAGATTTACATTTGCCATTCAACACCATTTTAAGATTCATCTGTATTGATGTACACACTTATACTTCATTCATCTCCAGTCCACTAAAATTGGTTTTTGTATGTATTTCAACACTCTACTATAGAAGGACATTAGTGTTGTAACTTTTGAAAAGAACCCATACAAATTTTTTGTGCATTTGGTTGAACACATACACAATTTTACTAAGGAATGTTTTGGACAGGACAGTTAGACTGAAGGCTGTACCTGTTTTTAGCTTTACGGAGTATTTTGTTTGCTAAAGAGGGAACTGCCATTTAGACTTCCTCAAGCAATGTTCTGAAAGTTCTTACTGTTTTACATCCTTATAAACACTTTAATTATTAAGTTAAAAAATTTTAAACCATGTGGTAAGTGATTTTATATGTCTTTCCCAAATTACTAAGGAGGCTGAGCATCTTTAATATTGATTAGATGTTAGGTTGGAGATTTAGCTCAGCGTTTCCAGTAGCTGCATGGCAAGCACAGTGTTCTGAGTTCAATCCCTGGTACCACATATCACAGTGCTGGGCATAGTGGCTCATGTTTGTAATCCCAGCACTTGGGAGGCAGAGGCAGGAGGATTGCAGCGAGTTCAAGTGTAGGCTGGGCTACACAGTGAGCTCAGGGCCAGCCTGAACTACAAAGTGGGATCCTGATTCAAAAAAAAAAATCTTAGACATTGCTCTTTTCTTTCTGATTTGCAGAAGTTCTTTGTAATTTCTTAAAAGTGATTTTTTTATTGATTATATACATTATTTTAGTTCCTTTCAGTTTGTATCTTGCTTCATTTTTGGATATAGACCTGTTCTTAATTTTTTACTAGAGTCTTTATTAATCAATTGGAGCCTTTCAACTTCTATATGGGAGAAAGACAAACTTTGTAGCAGACACTATTCCACACACATCATATTGAACAATGCTTGGCACAAACATTTTATTATTCCTTTAACCTTAAAGCTGTGGAAGTAAACTTAGACTCTACAGAGGGCAAGCAAGAAATGCCAGTTAATCCCCCAAATATCTTCAGCAGTGAAAGACAGAAACTTCATGGAAGAAGATCCCAGACTCCTTCACACTTGGGTGAGTAATCCTATTCCACTAGTGCTTCGTACTCTCTACTCCTCAAACTATCTCAAATGCCGAGAACTTGAGGAGGAGGAGGAGGGAGATGAGGAAGGGGAGGAAGGAAGAGGAGGAAGAAGAAGGAAGGAGAAAAAGGGGGGACTTCCAACTCATTGTGGACTGACACAAAGAAGATTACTAGGAAAGTAAATTTGAGAAGTAAAAATGGAGTTTAAATATCAATGAAACCCGAGTCATTTTTAAACATTCTGCTTTTGTACTTATCCTGTCCTGAATCAGAAAGAGTTAATAAGTCAATGATGGTCTTTACCCTACGCTTAAATGCCACTGTTCTAGAACCTGGCCGCATGGTGATGGTCAGCTCTCTCCCCTCTGGCTTTCTCCCCCACTCTCTCCCGGGCCAGTATGACTTCCCAGACTTCTTCCAGAGGCAACCTTATTTCAAAGTCTGCTTCTGAATAAACCTAAACAAAACAATCTTACTTAAGTCACAAGAATAGTTTCTTAGATTCCCATCAAACGTTTTAAAATTATGAATTTAGTAAAATAGCAACCCATTTGCAATTGTGTTTTTATGTATAATGTGAAGCAGAGATCCAATTTGGATCCTTTGGATTTTAGAAGTCACTTTTTATTTATTTATTTATTTATTATTATTTATTTATTTATTTTTGAGACAGGGTCTCGCTTTGTAGTTCAGGCTGGCCCTGAGCTCACTATGGTGCCCAGGCAAGCCTGGAACTCAGCAATCCTCCTGCCTCTGCCTCCCGAGTGCTGGGATTACAGGCGTGAGCCACCATGCCCGGCGTCACTTTTATTTTTTACTTAGCTATTTATTTATTAATTTTTGTGGTACAGCGGATCAAACTGACAACCTTGGGCCTGCAAGGCAGGTGGCGGTGCCACTACCCTAGATACCTGGCTCTCAACTTGTTTCTCCCTACGCTCAACACCACTTACTGAAAAAGAAAATCTATTGCTCATTGATCTACCATATAACCTTTACCTTTTGTCATATTTCCCCATATATGTGGGTCTGAATTCTAAGATCTATTTTGTTCAATTGTTCTAGTAGAATATTACACCTCCTTCTTGGTTAATTAGGATTATAAGTCTTGATATCTGATATCTGTAACTTTGAATGCATGCTCAGAACTGTGTTACTTTATATTTTCCCTTTATATGTATATTTTTGCACCAGCGTACACATTTGTATAGGGGTTGCATAAACTGTTGATCAACTAGAAATGCTTTATGCTTTTTCTTTTACCTTCCCTTTATAACACTGAGTTTTCTCATCTATTAATATGGTATATCACTGATCTGGGCCTTCTTCAATGTCTTTTATACATTCTAAAGACATTAAATGTATAGCGTGGCTAAATATATTTGAATTACCTTTGTAAATTGTAGATTTAAATAAAAATACTACGTCCTTTACAGATGAAAAGAAATGGAATACTTTTTAATGTTGACATTTTGGCAAACATGTTATTATCAATTCCAATAATTTATGTGGAGGCTTCTTTGGGTTATCTACATAAATAATCAAAGAATCCATAGTTAAAATTAGTTTTAGCCTTTCCAATTTTTAAATTGTATTATATTTCCTTGCCACCTATGCAATAGTTAGTGGAAATGATGACAGGCATTTCTGTTTTTCCTATTTTAAAGATTATGATGCTATTACTTTACTCTTGAGTATGGTGTTTACAGGACTTTGGTAGTTATCTTTTATCAGGTTAAAAAGGTTTATTTTATTACTGTGTAGAAGGATATTTTGTTTCTTAATCATGCTGAGTTTTAACTGAATCCATTGTAATAATGATACGTTTTTTTCTCCTCTCAGCATGCCAATGTAGCAAATTATATAAATGGATTTACAAAAGTTGAACCACTATTGATTTTTTGAAATAAACTGATTATTTTTCCTATTTTGCACAGTTTTAGTTGTTCACTAACATTTCGTTTGGTATATTTGCATTTGATTTCTTCTTTGCATTAAAAACTTGTCTGGTTTTAAAATCAAGGTAATAGTCATGTCATAAAAGTTCCTTTTATCCTCTCTTGGGGGAGAGTACATGTAAGACTGAATTACCACCTCCTTCTAATTGAGCTCATAAAATCACATTGGACTGATTTTCTATGAAGGAAAATTGTAAAGTACTGATTCAATTTATCTACTTATTGTAAAATTATAGATCAATGTTTTTACTTGAGTCAAGTCTTTAAAGTTGCATTTGGCCAGAAACTTTTTCATGTCAACCAATTTTTAAATATACTGGTATGAATTTTTTTTATCTTTTTTTATCCCTTTCACCCTTTTCATTGTGAAGTAAATTCTAAACAAGTTCATAACACAAGTAAATATCTCATTAATTTAACTAGCCAACTTCTGACTATGACCTTAGTTTTTTTTAAATAGTTTTTACTCTCTACACATGCATCTGGTAAATAGTTCTGAACTCTTTTACAAAGATCAATGCATGAGAATTAATGTCATCATGGTGTGAATTTCCATTCTGTGAATGAATCCATTTTTCCTCTGTCCAGTAACATTTCTTTGTGCAGCTTTTTAAAAGATGGTATATGATAGTTTGGTTTTCAGATCATTCAGCAAGGGACATATACCCTCCTCAGTATTTCAAGTACAGTATTTCTACCTCAAATGAAACGGGAGGAAATTGGACATACTTACAAGTAACGTGGCCAGATACAGGGTTGTTTTTTTTTTTTTTTTATCTCATGGGGGAGTGGTACAAAGAGCCCTTGGAAAGGAACTTAATTGGGCAGGGAGATTTTCTACAGAGAGGGCTCTACACAGTGGACTCTTTTGAGACAAGGTCTCGCTTTGTAGTTCGGGCTGGCCCTGAGCTCACTATGTAGCCCAGGCAAGCCTTGAACTCAGCAATCCTCCTGTCTCTGTCTCCCAAGTGCTGGGATTACAGGCGTGAGCCACCACGCCTGGCACTGTGGTATGTGGTACTGATTGCTGGTGGGCATGAGTCACCATGCCCAGCATTGTATGTGGTTACCGGGGATCAAACTCAGGGCCTTGCACTTGTGAGGCAGGTGCCAGAACCACTGAGCTCACTCTCCGGCCCTACACAGTGGACTCTTTCGACGATTTGGAGGCTACCCTGTCATTACCAGGAATACTGCCTGTTCCTTTAACAGGAAAGTCCCTGTCCAATGACAGCTTCCTTCTGAAGCCCTTTCCTTATACAGGGCCTGAGCTTGATGGACAGTTCCTGTCTCCTGCCTCTGGACTGGCATTTGAAGTTGCCACTCACTGAGCTCCTCATCTTCAGCTCTGCAGTTCTCTGGCTGCCCTGCCTTTGGCCTTCCTCAGTGAGAGCTGAGAGTTAAATGCAGTTTAGCTCAGAAGTCTCTTCGCTTGTCCTGAAGGAGACGCTCCCTTTCCACATGGTCCCAGCTGGGACATCTTCCCACGTAGGTCTCTCTCCTCGTCACCTTGCTTTGTAATCCATGAATGTCTTCAGACGTGGGTGCATGAAAGTCAAGTTTGCAGGGCAGGCTTTAAGGTGTTTTCTGTGTTTCTTGGGGAAGCCAGTTTCCAAAAGATGACCGGGTTTCCACTTTCAGTCACAGGTCTTATTCTCATGACAGTGTCACAGAAGGACTCAGAAGATAGGTTGACGCTAAACCTTCTGGACTTCTCTTCTCACTCACTTGCTCTACATCCTAGCCCTCACTTCCCTTGGCTTACACGGGGGATAATGCCATATCTGCCTCGCACGTCTCATGAGGCTTCTGTATGTTAATAAACAGAAAGTGCTTAGCGACTTAGCGAGATGCCAGGTAGACAGTAAATAATTTATTTGTTCCTCCCACGCACATCCTGTTTCCCTGGGCTTCTCTGAGAATTCTCTAGGACAGCCTGGAGATCACTGATGTGAATTTTTGCAGAAACAGTTAGGATTCTCACTATTTCTAATGGTCCTTACTTCCGTCCATTCTTTCTGAATGGTGTTACATCGGTAACCACAGAAGCCGTGCCTTCTCGTAACTTCCTGAGGATGCTCGCTGAGCTTTCCGCAGTCTTCTGACCTCTATACGAAATAACTGTAGGTCACATATTGTCTCCCAGGACTCAAGATTCATTGATTCCATAGTATATTTATGCATACATGTTATCTTCCTGGCACTATTTTAAGTGCTTGGGATATAGTGGTAAACAACACAGAGAGAAAAGTCCCATCTCAGTGAACACATTCCAGTGGGAGAAGACAGATATAAAAGATACAGTGAAATGTGCAGTATATGAGATGATAAACGTTAAAGAGGTACACAATGCAGTAGAGAAAGAGTGTTGAGTGAGACACTGCCAGTTTCCATCTGGGAAAAGCTCCCTGAAGGTGACACTGAAATGAAGACTCGAAGGAGGTGAGGGAGTCACTTCTGTGTATGGCAGAAGGTCATTCTGGTCAGAGGGAATAGCAGGTGCGAAGGCCCTGAGGCAGGCGCACACTGGGAATCCTTGAGAAGAACCATATTAGAACCATAGAGTAAGACAGAAGTAGAAGGAGATGAGGTCAAAGGCAACCAGAAATGAAGATTCTGATCACCTGGAGGCCTTGTGAGTTATTGTAAAGTCTTGGAGTTTTTGAATCTCAGTGACATGAGAAGCCACGGGAGGGTTCAGAGAAGAAGGCTGATGCGGTTTTCTCGGTGGTTTAACAAGATCATTCCAGCTACAGCACTGAGAAAAGAAGGCAGAGGCCAGGGTAACGCTGAAGGACCCTTTAGGAGACTGCTGTCATAGTTCACCTTCGATATCAAGTGGCTGGGACCAACGCCAGCAGCAGAGGCTGTGAGCAACTGGGAAAATGGCTCAGGCTCTCTGCGCCTGTCTATGACATCCTCAGCCAAGAGGATGTCAAGGGTTAGCAAAGCTGCGCTTTGTACCAACAAAAGGCAGCAGTCACAGGCCATTCAAGGTGAACAGCCCATCTTGGGGCTGCAAAAGGGAAAGTTTCAGGGCTGACATAAGGAAGAGTCAAAGTTTTTGGCTTAAGCCATTTATAAAACAGAGTTGCCGTTAACTGAGGCAGAGGAGACAATGCAGAGAGTGGAGTTTCTGGTGGTTGAAGGGTGCTTAGCTGCCTGGGTTGGGGTGTGTTTAATTTCAAGGCCACTGAATAATCTAAATGGAGAATTTGGACAGTTGGATAAATGACTCCGCATGGTGGGGCAGAAGTCTGGTGTAGAGATGTCAGTTGGAGAAATTATTAGCATATGGATGCATCTTGAAGCCAAGGGTTGGAGGAAATGATTAGAAAAATAAATGTGGATTCAGAGTCAGCAAATTAAGACCCTCAGGCAAATCCAAGCAGCTGCTTGTTTTTTGTAAATAATATTTGATTGGAGCACTGCCACACCCACTCATTTGTATATTGTTTCTGGCTGTTTTTTTTTTTTTTTTCTGCTACAATAGCAGAGTTAAGTAGCTGCCCCTGAGATTGCCTGGCCTGTAATGTCTGGATTTGAAGACCTGGCCAGCCTTTTGAATAGATCTGAGGGAAAAGAATCTCAAGAGTTGAGACAATGTGGATAAAAATGAGACTTAACTTGTGTCA
This sequence comes from Thryonomys swinderianus, assembly GCA_004025085.1. Classification (NCBI taxonomy): domain Eukaryota; kingdom Metazoa; phylum Chordata; class Mammalia; order Rodentia; family Thryonomyidae; genus Thryonomys; species Thryonomys swinderianus. The sequence goes on from PVIC010015625.1 coordinate 25,077, forward strand.
TATACTGGTACAAATTCCCCAATATTGTGCGTGATTGTGAGCTGTATATAAAATGTACCAATAAAGAATTCAAGTAAAAAAAGAATTAAGACAATGAAGTTGAGAAGTTTATAGGAAATAGGAAAAGATGAAGGAAAAAGAACCACTAGGAGACCTAGGAATGAGTGATATTCAAGTGGAAAAAAAAAGTGTTTTAAGGAGGACTTAATAAGCAGTTGTGCCAAATACTACCAAGTAGTTCAACATGAATATCTACCCTCCTCAGTAATGACAACTGGATTTGGCACATGCACGGGTGACCTTGAAAAAAAAAACAACTGTGCTTGTGGAACATAGGAATTTTAGCTCTTTTGTAGAGTGTGTATGAGAGCGTATAGAAGAGGGAAAAGAGCATATAGAAAAGATCAGATGGTGTGGTAGCTGTAGAAGAAATTGGTGCTAGCTATTTTCTTTTGTCTTTTTAAAAATGAAAAAAGTGCAGTTTGGATGTGAGCTGATACATGTAATCAACTATAGAGGGAAACTTTGACAGAGAGTAGACAGCAAACATTTGTGGGATGATGACCTCAAGTGGAGAAAAGGAAATAGGGTATAGTGCGTTCAGGGGCAAAATAGGTCTTTATTTAGCAAACAAGTGGTTGATCCCTAGAAACAGAAGGAAATGTCAAATACAGGGACAACATATAGAGAATAAGGGAATCTATTCCAATGGCTTTTTTGCAGTAATAGAGTCAATAAGTCATCCAGTGAGTAGAAACACTGGGTGGAAGTGACAAAGCAAGACCTGTTCAATGGAAGAGGAAGAGTAGAAGATACACAACCAGGCCAAGACAGCGCCACTGGGAAGCTTTAAGGATCTGCCCCGTGGTGCCCCTGTCTTCAGTGGGAGTGGCCAGTGGTGGTGGGCACTCAGCTACAGAAGGAAGCCCCAGCAGAGGTGCAGAATCAGTGGACCCGGGCTTGTGAGCACATGGAAATGAGAGGCTGAGAGGTTGAAAGAGTATCAGAAGAGTGACCAGACTGTGCAGCCAAAGAATTTAACCAGAAAAGAGAAGGGAATGAGGGCAGTGAATAAGTAGGGGGTCCTACTGGAGTTGACTTTTGGGGCTACAGCCATGGGGAAGAGAATAGAGAAGAGAGGAGATGTGATCAAAGTGAGATGTTTATCATTCTGATAACAGAGACAGATGCCAAGTGTTATTTAAAATACAGTGCCTGGCTCACAGCAAAAGAGTTTTGCATGGATCTTGGTTTGGCTCTTCCCCATGAGCCACTTGGAAATAATCACCATCTATTATGTCCAATGTTGGCCACACTATTTAAGCTCAGCTCTTGGCAGAGAAAGCTGAGGGCTTTCGTGTACATTCCTGTGCAGCACACCCTGAAAAGGATGGTGGTTTTATCATTCCCATGGCACAGATGAGGGCCCTGATGTAAACACCTGGCAAGCAATTCAACCACGGTGGTCTAACAAGGTAGAGCATACAACCTGGATACACCTCAGATCCTTTTGTCTCTCACTATTTTCTGCATCACTCCTTTCATTCATCCCCTGGTCCATTCAAGGGTGAAAAGGCTGAAAGAAGTTACAGCATCAACCAGCAACACAGGACGTCTCAGCCTCAGGCTGAAGCTATTTCCACATACCCCATTACCCTTCTACAGGTCAAGGTGTAATTTTTCAGATAACAGATAGATTTTCCTTTGACTAAATGTCTGTCTCTCTCTCTCAGAGTGAAAAGACTGTGGTGAAATTATTTTTTTCTTATCTTCTAATCCTGTGCATTTTCTCCCTTCTTTTTTTTTCTTTATAATTCTTTAATGAACCCACATTTTCACTTTCCACAATTTCATTTCTTCTATCTAACAGCATGGAACTTCCCATCCTTTTGACAGAGTTCTGCAACAAAGGTTAATTACTTCATAATTTCATTCTCTTGAAAAAAAAAAGCACACTAAAATTGCTAATTTTAACTGTGCTTCTTGTCAGTAGGTTCATGTAAATTCACTGTAATTAAACCAGATGTTTTCTTGTGCCTTAAAGTCAGGTGGTAATTTAAGGGAAATTTTCATTTCAACATAAAGGAGTATAGAGTATGATCAAAGGAAGTTTTCTCTTCTCTTCCCTCTCCTCCTTGCCTTCTCTTTTCCTCTGCCCTTCCCTTTCCCTCCCCTTCTTTTCTTCTCCTCTCCCTTCCCTTCCTTCCTTTTTTTCCTCCCCTCCCCATCTCTCTTCTCCTCTCTTCCTTTCTTCACTCCTTTTCACTTCCATAACTAAAAAATGGGATTAATGTTGGTGAATCCGGAGGTAGCTGTGACACATAGCAAGGAAGCATTTACAAAAGCAGAACACCACAGAAACCAACAGGAATTACATACCCCAGTTTCCCCATATAGGTTATTATTGTTTTTGCCCCTCCACTTCAGGTATCATACTTGACTGGTTCATTACGAAGAGGTTTAAAATTAACTAAGAAAAGAAAAAGCACTTTGAGAGTATTTCAGGGACCACAAGGGGGGTCTTAGGGAAAAGTACTGAAATAATTTTAATATACTCATATTTTCTATTCTGAGAGAATAACTTAATAGTGGGAAGAAATGGTAAAGGTAAGCTTTAGCAAGCCAGTAGCTTTCAGTATAAGAAAAGGACAGCATACAAAGCCATACAGAGCATCTTACTAAACAGTGTGAATACACAGGCCACTGTGGTATCAGGAAAGGGGCATGGGTTTTGATGTTACATATTCAATCGTTAGTTCATTCGTTCTACAAATAGTTAAGAAGCACAAACTGTTAGCTATCATTATTCTTGGTACTAGAGTATAGAAAGCAGTAAATAAAACAAAGTTTCTACTTTCATGAAGTTTACATTCCTTTTAGGGGACAGAGCATAGATTTTTTAAAAAGTGTATGGTATGCTATAGAAATAAACCACAGAAAAGCATTAGTGAGGTTTGGATCAGGTGTAGGGCTGTATATTAATGGATCATTGGTAAAATTTAGGGATCTATTAATTCCTTTTTTCACAACTATCACAATAAAATCTGAATCATAGTGATTGATGACTGACTGTAATAATGTAGAATATCAGCATGTTGCCTTGCTCATAGTGGACCCATAAAAAAATAATTGTATTCCTCTTCATCCTTTACCATATCTCGAGATCATTTTTGTAACCATCTGTAATGCCCTGAACTCTAATGAAATTACATCCTTTGGACTTCTGAATTGCACATAGCATTTTACTCTTATACTATATAACTTTGAAATACACTGCTTATTGCTTCATTGTTGTCTTTATGCTCTTCTTGTTACTTTCCTCTTTTCAGGCTTTACATGTCATATCATATCACTGTAGGGGTGCCCATCCCTAGCGTGCAACCTCTCTCTTGTTCATAGCTAGAGAAATCTAATGATTGGTTTCCTTATAAATGTACATAAAATAAAAATACTCATTCCTGAAATATGTCAGTCTTCTTTGCACTTAAAGCATGGGAGCTTTAGCTGAATTTACTAGGTTAGGTTAAAGAGTTCAACTTTTATGTCCCAGGACTGTAGCCCACTGAGGATATACAGTTATAATACTGTTTTTCAGAAGTTCAGTTCTGAACCATTACCAGACTGAGTGAAATAATGTGTATTATATGATTAAATACATTACACACCAATTGTATCAGCACATGCTATTATTTATACAACCATTATATTTATATATTGTACTAAAATTATATAGGGATCTAAATGTCCTTATTGCTCAAAAGTGAACAAGATACTGCTTGCTCTTTCAGATTTGATGTCACTATTAAATAAATCTGCCCTGCTTATGAAAATGAGAAGTGATACAAATTCTGTCTATTGCCTTTACCCTGTGACTCTAGCAATTCTGATTTTAAATATCATGAAGATGCATCAACACCTCAAATACTAAACAATGTAGTATCCAAGCTATTCACTACAGCATTGTAATAGCAAATAATTGAAACAATCTACCTGTCCATTAGGTATATCTATCCATGCAACAATGAAATATCACAAAGCTATCAAAAGAATGAGCAAATTTTGTATAAAATGATATGGAGTGATTTTCAAGATACACTAAGTAAGCCAAAACACAAGCAGCAAAGTGTATCTATTATGCTAGCTTTTATATAAAAAATAATAGGGAGGAAAATATTTACATTTTACAAAATCATCCATAGAAAAGATAAATCAGAAATGAATGATAATAGTTACCCTGCAAGTGAGCATTAGAACAGGGAAGCCATTTCAGAATGGCAGCAATAGTTCTCACACTTTTCTTTGTTATGAAGTTTTGACTTTTGAAGGAAGAAACTGTTTGGGATGTTAAAAACTATAAAATATAAAACGTAAAGAACAAGGGAAATAAAATCTCAAAATTAAAGTGAATGAGCCTAACTGGGCACTAAAATGATAGTATAACAATTCAGAGAAAAATACTGAACTTCTGAAAAACAGTATTATAACTATATATCCTCAGTGGGCAATAGTCCTGGGATATAAAAGTTGAAATCTTTAACCAAACCTAGTAGATGTGTTATTTGTTGATGGAACTGGTGTAGTAAGTTTGCAACTATTTTATGTATAATTCAGGATAAAACAAGTGAAAACATAAGTGGATATGGAGAGAGTTCTCACCGTTGGAGAAGTGAGATAAATGTGGAAAATTTGTAGAAGGATGCTGAGGTATTGGATTTGCATTATGATGAGCTCATTATTTAAAACAGATAAATTATATTTCCCAGCTCTTCTTGCTTGGAAAAGCTGGAAGCAAGATTGGTCCACTGAACACACCTAGAGTGTACATTGTCAAGCCAAAATACCACTCTCCAATGCAAGCAACCAAAATCCTTAGGTAAGTGGTTGACTGCAGGTCAGAGGCACAGACATTGCAAAGATTGTTTGGAATATTGTGTTGTGCCAGTAGCAAGGGAGGCTAATGAGGAAATGTCAAAAGAACCTAAGAGCCAGCTTGGAGGGACTTCCACCAGCCATTATTGAGACAACTTGAGTGTCAGAAAGAATGATAGGGGTGGATTTTAGTACAGTGAGCTATGTATCTATGAATAAATAAATAAAATGGGGATAAAGCATCTTTTCTATAAATAAGAGTGCTAAGTAAGAAGTGTAGAGGGAATCATAGATTTTTAAAGTCATCCTTTGGTAAAAACAAATGTAATAGTTAATTTAGATTAAGTAATCAAGTAACGATAAAGCCATTGATTGTAAGTTTCAGTGGAATGGGATATTTACACCATCTCAAAGTTTCATAGCACAGAAACTTCACAAGGAGAAAGAAGGTACTGTATTTATACTGGAGGAATCCAGCTAATTAAGTGCAATGTCATTAGTAGTGAGGCTCTGTTATCTTAGGTACCTCTTAGTAAAACACAATGAAAAGTATAAACTATCACTCATGGGATATTTTTTCAAACACTGTCTTACTCTCTGGTTTTGTCACATAGAATTGAGTTTAATATTATGAGAAACATGAAAGAAAGGGAACTATATATTGAATTACTTTAGAATTAACACTAAATTTCTTACATGTTGTATAGCATTGTAGGTACATAGGAGAATCTTCTTATGTGTACTTAAGCGTAAGGGGATTAATGTCATGATTTGTGTAATTTACTTTCAAATGCTTAAAAATATGTATGTATGTATATATATGATATTTCTGTACTATATATATATATATATATCACATATAAGAAGTAAATATAGCAAACTCTTAACAAATACTGAATCTGGGTGAAAGGTCTATAGGTCCTCCGTACTGATTTTCCCATTTTTCTATAACTTTGAAGCATTTCACAATAAAACCTTGGGCAAAAGAAGCATAGGAGTCATTGTGTGGGGGAGGGGGGTGGGCGCGCAGGCATGCACATGTGCATGTGCGCGTGTGTGTACTGCCCTATTGGTGCCTAGTTTGTTATATACAATCTTCAGTAAATGGTAGTGAACATAAGACCACTTTACAATACAGTTTTCATCTTTCAAGGTCTCATCTACTCCATTTCACAACCTCAGATATAGTCTGATTAAAAGTTGAAGAGTAACCATGAAATGAAGGAACTGTGTTGTTTCATTTGAGAAATTTCTGGAAAGAGAAAAATAAAAATCTCTCTAGTCTTTTATCAGCAGCTGCTTCCCAGATGAAGCCACAGGGCTTGGGAAGGGGGATGAGCTCACTCTCTCTAGCTGCGGGTTACTTTGCAGGCTCTCAAAAGCACTGGGGTGCTGAAATGACACATTCTGCAATTTCCCCAGAAGACAATTTTGGAGCATGGATCTGAGCAGCATGGAGTCAGTCAGTTCAATTCCAGAGGTGGCTCTCTACCTCCCCCAGGGGACGCTCAGTTAATTGACTAGGGCCATCCTCCCTCTGGAGCTGGTGCTCTGGGTGAATGAGTTTTTAGCAAATGGAAATACACCTTCTCCCTCTGTGGAAGAATGGAGCCTAATCCTGGCATGGTAAAGGCATTCACACTCTGCTGAGACTTTCCTACTAGTTCTCGAGCTAGGCCCTTAGAAGAGCTACCAAAGCCTGGCACATTGTATTCTGATATCCTTAATATGTAAATATCCACACATCTCCTACAGTATGAAATGATGTTTTATTAATGATGTTTATATAAATTTAATATCAAAGCATTGCTGTTCTCACATTGTTTTGATGAAGGTTTGGAGTTTATTTATTTATTCATTTTCTCTTAGTGACAAGGATAAGAAAGGGTGATGTTAAGATATGTTTTAAAGTAGGGATTTGGGACTAGCTAGGACACTGGAAGGTCATCCTCTGTCTGAGTTATTTTTGCTATTGCTGAGAATATCCAACACTCAGAGTTTAAGGAGAAAAGATGTATTGCGGTTCACAGTTTGTAGAGGTTTTAGTTCATAGCTGGCTAGCTTCAAGGCAGGGTGGTATGGCAAAGGGACATTGCAGAGGACAAACAGTTCATGGTGGGTAGAAGGTAGCAAGCAGCAAAGTAAAGTAGCAAGTGCCAACATCAGCTCTTTTTCTGTCCCTTATGTTCCATCTAGGTTGTGCAATCTTAGGGTGGGTAGCACTCACACTCAGGGTGGGAAGCCCTTAATCTTGGGATCACTTTGTGAAGTAATCCTAACATCACACACACCAAATCTAGCCACCTTCATAAACCCCACCTATAACTGCATGAGGCTGAATAGATGTCTGGATACAAGCCACAACATCCTCACAGAGCTTTCCAAGGTGAGTGGAGCTGTATAAAAGCATATTCCTGAGCCGCTCCTCAGGCAAACCTTATGGTGATTTTCAGTAGTGGGCCCTCCTTGTTTAACACCAGAGCTTCCCTGTGATAACTTAATTTTCGCTAGGTCACCCTATTCTATTCTCAGATTTGGACACAAGAACTCTGCGACTCTGAGAATCCATGTCATATTTTCTACCCTCAAGAGGTGTCTTAGCTGCATGGTTTCTGAGTTGCTTGTGTTACAGGTTCCTTTGTTAAAAATTTTACAGAATCTTGTGACATAGTGCAAATGTAGTAGCAGTGCTTATTGAAAATTTTCAACCTTTTGGGTATTAGTCTAATTTCTTTTTTATTAGTACATGTTTCTAGTACATAATGTTTATATTCCTTGTGGGGGAATTAGTATACATACAAAATACATCTTAAATCTGTTTATTTCACTCCCTGTCCCTTCCAGTCCTGTCTACCTCTCTTGATCTCCTGCCTATTCTTGTAAGTGTTTGCAGTACATAATGTTTGCAAGCCTTGTGTGGAGTTGGTACATGCACAGGACACCTCTTAATTTGCTTTTCCATTCCCTTTCCCTTCCTTTACTCCTCTCCCTCAGTCTCTTAATCCCCCTTTTCCATTAAGAAAGATCTTTCACCCTACTTCCCCCTACTTCCTATTACCTAAGTTTTATTCCATCCCTTTTAATGTACATAGTAACTGGTAGGTAATAAGTCCACTTAGAAATGAGGAAACCAAGGTAATAAGAGATTAAGCAGTATGTCTCAGGCATAACTGGCCCTAGAGCCTCCATTCCCAATGACTGTGTGATTCTATCTTTTCTAGGCTGTAGATGAACATTTCTGAAACAGTGGAGCTAGATCCAGGGTAAGTTCTAGCTCCCTTTCCTGATGTTGAACATCTGGGATGCACAGGCCACCCAGCAGAGCTCCTCTGCAGGCTCAGGGTGCAGTTGATCTTTGCTGGACTTGGCCAGAAAGTGAGCCTTGACTTCTCTCCTTTTCTCTCCTCCAACCCCCTCTCAGCCTCTCTTGAGAAGCTTCCTGAATCAATCATATGTACACAAATAGGAATTTCAGAGCCAAATTCTCAAGAATTCAGTAAGACTCCACAATGTCAGAGGCAGTATGGATAGAGGGAAACCTGAAGCATACCCATGGAGAGGTGTTTTGTAGATAAGTTCCAGAACTGGCAAAAGCTATCACATCGACAAAATGCTATGGTAGATTTACATGCAGATTGCAGTAGGATCCTAAGAAGGAACATCCAAGAAGTTAGCAGCAGTCAAGGAAACATTCCTGAAGGCTGTAAAATCTGAGCAAAGACTTGAAAAATGAATAAAGTTCATCCTGAAAACATGGATGCAGAGCTCATTCGATGCAGAAGAAATAGCATGGATAAGGACAGAGGCAGGGAGTTATGTGTTCTGGGAGTCCAAATGACTGCATATTCTAGGAGTCTCAAGTCAGAGGCATTATGTACAAAACAGGTTCATTACACACTTGTGTGGGGTAGTGCAGGAAATGAAGGCTCCAGAGCAGACTGTAACTCTCTATCTTGAGCTCCAGAGGTGGCTCTTCGAGGCAAGACACACAGGGTGAAAGGTCAGTATGTCAGACAAGTGTTTATATTTGAAAACTCTAAGTCTGGGATCCCTGTAAGACATCCAGGTAATGACGCATTCAGTGTTCTTACTAAGATTCATGTCCATACAGTCTTTTCTTCCTTTGATTGTACAGAATTGAGTTGTCTAATTTTGTAGTGGCTAATTGATTGTTGACTTTGAGTGGGAACACCCAGTTGAATTGAGTCAGCATGGTGGAAGACGCCTTTTAAGGAGGACTGTTGCCAGGATAGTATGAAGAGGAGAATGAGAGGGGAAAATTTCATCTGAATTTCCTTGGAGTAGCTTCATTGCACATGACTTTCCTCAGAGGAGATCTCATCTTCTTCACCTTCAACTTGGGTGTCATCTCCTGGCTTCAAGTTCTAGCATTAGACTTTTGGTTTGACAGCACAAACTCTTTATCTTCTAGAGCCAAGCTTTTGACCTCTTGGAACAGACCCTTTGGTCTTCTGTCAGGGATGCTTAGACATCCCAATATGGGACGAGACACCACTGTGAGCTCCAGGCCTATGACTGGGGATCCTTTGAATCTCTACCATGGTCTTTTGCACTCTTCTATACTTGAGTCTGTGGGTGGCCATTGTAGGCTATTCTTCTAAATTTCTATGCTCTGCATTAAATCTGATTCAGGGCATGTAATATCTTTTGAGGAGCCTTGCCCCAGCCCTGAGAGCTCTAGTAATCATCGATCAACCCAAATTTCCAATCTGGACATGTTTAAAGAATAAGACTGATGCTTTACTTTCAAAATCATCAGCGTAGTTAACTCATGGGCAGAGAAAGTGGTAGAAGCTTTTCAGTAGGATGAGATCCCATTTGTTGATTCTTTCTGCTAGTTCTTGTGCTAGAGAGGTTTTATTCATAAAGTCTCTGCCTAAGCCAATGTCTCCAAGAGTTTTACCAAGCCTGTTTACCAGCAGGCTTATTGTTTCTGTTTTAATGTTTAAGTCTCGTATCCACTGTGAGTTTAGTTTTGTGCATGGT
>PVIC010015626.1:0-26011 GCA_004025085.1 Thryonomys swinderianus
GAGGGCTTGGCCTCAGCTAGGAAATGCTCTGTGGTTTCTAGGGCTAAGCACTCGTAAATCACATTCTCAGTTATCTCCCCCTTCTGTGACTCATGTTTAGTAGCATTATTTTCAAATAGGAGAACTCTCAGGTCTTATTTCTCAAAGTATTGAAAAGAGCAAAGCCTTTCTCAGTAGAACACAAAAGTACTGAAGTTTCCATTAATGACTCGAATAATTATGCTGAGGAAAGTTGAAAGTGATTCCTTTGTAAGGCATCCATGAGTGTCATGATTTAGTTTTCTTTAAATTTTTATCTTTATTGGTACATGGTATATACACCTCGAGCCTCAGATCCGACTGCTATCATTCACTGGCGATGACAGATCTCCACCCACCTGCTGAGTTCCCGAAGCCTAACCATGTGTTCTACTTCTTTGCCTTTATGAATATAGTGCTTTAAATTTTTTTTTATTTGCTTCTTCACTGGGCAGTTTATTCAGTCTTCAAAACTCATACCCATTATTCTTTTCTTGGGGAAACAGCAATCATTACTTCCTACTGTGGCCACATGGTATGATCATAATGCCACACAAAATCAAATTAAAAAGAGCTAGTCTTGGAATAAGTTGCCCTCTTTCTGGAAACTGAGGAGTATAATCAATAAAACTAGAGAAATCCTGTCGTGAAAGAGACATTGGAGACTCGATGACTTAAATTCATATTTCAAATTAAATTCATGAATTCTCTTGGGAGACTGCGACAATCGCATCCCAAGCTTGCAGCTATTCTGGGCAACTTTGTGAGATCCAGTCTCAAAATAAAAAGCTACAAAATAGAAAGGACCGAGAAGGTATTTCACCCTTTGACTTCATTTCCTAAAGCACAGTTCAATGTGATTTTGACACTAGAAGTCTGTCTTAGTAATTGACTCATATGCATGTCCTTAAAGAAGTAGGAAAACCTCTTGATTTTTTTTTCTATGAAGGATAGCTTTGCTCTGCTGCTATTTGTGATTGAGAAGGATCGTTGATAATTTGTTCCTATGACAAAACCCAAACCAAACAAAAACAGACATCCTGGTAGTCTCATCCACGCATCAGAATGCACAGATAAAACTGAAAATGGAATACAGCCGCAGGATGGTATCCATACATCCCACCAGAGATGAAATAAGACTTCATTTCTTTCCATATGGTTAGAAGTTTTTCTTTGGTAGAGCTAATCTTGCTGCTTCCTTTTCCTCCTTCAGAAGATACTGCACCGACAGTCTTTCCTAACAGAGAGACTTGGTGTGAATCAGTGAGGTGGAATACTGCCATTCATCCTCTCTTCCAAGATAAAGGGATCTGAGTAGAACAAGGTCTGCGAAGTGTCTTGATTAAAACATCACTGGACGGGTCTTTCAGGGCTGAACAGTTTCACAGGGAACTGTGTATCAGTTCTCAGTTTGTGTATGAAGACGTACGTTCTGAAGCTCGTCAGGTGTATCCACTATAGAGAAGAGGCAGAGCAGAGTGGCCTGAGCCTGTCACCGCCCCGCTGGAAGCCTGGTTAGAGCACTCACTGCCTCCGAAACTCGGGCACTTGTATTCATTTTGCTCTGTGTAAGTCCTTGTATTTGGGAAATGAGAATAATAGCGTCTCAGCTATAGGAGTTTGTTTCTAGTAATTAAGGAATTACCAATAATTGGGATGAAAGTTTTGGTCAGTGGTGGAGCATTGACCAGGCTCTGGGTTGATCTCTGAACCACACACACACGTGCACACACACACACACACACACACACACACACACATGAGAGTTAATCACATATGTCACTTAATCTAACTCCTAATTCACAGTATATTTTATGATTTTAGTTTCATGGCTATTTTATTGAAAATAAATTTTACTTAATATTTTTCAGAAATTCTAAGGTTTTAGAGAAGATAATGGACCAAAAATGCTTTTAAAATTTTAAGTATTAAATTATATCTATATAAATTATATATAGCATATATATAATATATAATTTATATTATGTTATGTTATATTATGCTATTTGTATTATATAATATATTATTATATATTATAAATACTATATATTATATATGATATAATATATTAATATTTGATATATATGATATATGTATGATATATTTTATATATAAGATATATAATATAAGATATATAACATATATGTGATATATAATATATCACATATATGTATACACACACACACACACACACACACACACACACATATATATATATATGATTGTCACAGCTTGAACCATGTCTGTCTCCGTTCAGGCTATTACACTTCCCTGGTGAAAGACTTTGTCATAGGTATCAAAATTGCCTTTTCAGCCAATATGTAAGAATGTGTTTTCTCATTTCCAAAGTACTCACTGTGACTATGTACCTGTGTGCACTGAGAGTTCTGCATGTTTTTTATTTTAATGGGTAAATAATAAGCAAGTATAAATTTCTAATATAGTTTTGAGTTCTTTTGTTACTCCTATTTCTTCCTTATTGTCAGGCTTTGTTGAATTCAGCTTAAAAACTCCAAGTGAGAGTTGAGGCACTGTGTCAGCATCATTAGAACTCCTCTGAACCGGTGGAAACTTCTGGTAAAACTCAATCTTAGAATTTGGGGGAATGAAAGAGATATTTGTATCTTTACTTTAGACACAGTATTATTCTTTGAAGCTGTGAACCTTCTTCTAGCTTTTAACTTTAAGCCAGGGAAGATGACATGATTAATTGCTTCCCTTCCTATATGATTTACTTATCATTTTGCTTGTAAAAATGGCCTCTAGATCAACCACTCAATACTCAGAAGAAACAAGGTAAGTAACAACTATCCTTATCTGAAATGATAAGATCCGTGAGTAATTGGGCTCTACTGTGCTGACTGTGTGAGGGCCTTTGATGAGTGCCAGTCTGTATGGGTCCTTTATAACATGTTGCATGAAAAAGATCACCTCCATCAACCAATCAGTCAACCTGTCTATCCATCTATTCACCCATCAGCCATCCTCCTATCTGTCATCTATCATCTATCTATTGCTATGCAGTATGCTGCAATATCTGCTGTCAGATTCATCACTGCTACTGTCTACAGAAATGTTATGAAAACGACTCCATTTTATGTAACCTCCAACACATCCTAGGCTTATCTTTGTTTGGTGATGCTCTTCACCCTGATATTCAAGTCTCAGCAGAAATCTCAAATCAACATAGGAAACCCTAACCTACTTCTATGTGTAGATGCTACTTGACTTTCTTCCTTTCCTCCATGGCGAGTTCCTTTTTTCCATGTTGAATCTCACTGCAGCGTCTTTCCTTGGGAGCTGACCTGTTCAATTGTCCCAGCTGAACTCTTGTGAAATTCAACATTCACAAATATTTTTCTCTTTCATAAAATAATAGATAGATAGATAGATAGATAGATAGATAGATAGATAAGTAAAAGGAGAGCAGGCTCTCAGCACTACTTAATTCTCTACCACTGGCCAGAGGAGGAGGAAATCCTCTAGGTATCGTTTCATTTTGCGCAAAAAAGTTTTGGAAGTGAAGGGCCGAATTAGGGGCATAGCATTATTATTAAAGGGGATAGTTCAATCTGCTCAGATTTCCTTTTCAAAATTATTGAATTTCAATAGTTTACATATTTCAAAGTTATTAAATTCTATGTGAAGCCGCCTTTTACTGCAGTGAAACAGCAGAAATCTGTCTTCAAGGATGTTGTTCCTTCATCGCCTCCACCAATCTGGCTTCAGTGTCATCACTCTGCCGAAGCAGATCCCGTTTACCTAAAGAAAAGCTCCACGCTGACACGTTCTAAAATCTTTGTCCTTTTGTGTCAGGTCACTTTTCTGGTTGAGATCCCATCACGTCTTTTTTTCCTGAGTCCACACAGCTGCAGTTGATTTTCTCCACTTTAGGTGTTCTTTTAATTCTTTGCTAGCTCTCTTTCCCTCCAAACCGAGTAATTACATATTGAACATTGTCTCAATCCTGGGGCTTCTTTTTTTTTTTTTTTTAAATAACCTTCCCTCAAGCTGTAGGTGGGTGACTGACTTAATATTAGTCTCTTTTGTGAATTTTAGATAAAAACACGTTCAGTTTTGTATCTTCAATTGTGTATTTTCAAAACACTTCTTGGTCAGCGGAGAATTCCACGGAAGCTCACTTCTGCATTTTACCCATCGCTTGAATACAGACTTCACCAGGCGCGTCCTCAGTCGGGAGCGTGAGCCTTCTATTAAGCATGGAAGCCAGAACCCCTGATTCCTGTTTTTTCCCTTCTTTGTTTCTCATACCGCAACTACCCCAACTCCTGGTACGTTTATGTCCCACATCTTCTCATCTTTCTCATCACCATCCTACTCGTCACTACCTCAAATTTTGCCCAAGTTACCCTGATCTCTTGTCAGCTAATTCCAGTCTCCCCAAATCCTCTTAGAATATCCTTACGCCCAAACGACACAGCGTAATAAAATAATCTCTCCGGGATGGGAATTTTATCTTACTATCCACCCCTGTTTAGTATCCTTTAACATATACACATGTTTCGTATGATAAATACAAAGATCCTGAAGACATTTCATAAGACTCGGCATGACCTTTAATTCCTCCAGCTGTTGGCCCTGTGGAGCTCTCCTCCCGCCCTGTCTCACATTTCTAGCTACTCAAAGACCAAGCCATAACCAAGGTGGCAAAGCAAGCTAGAGATAGGCCGTTTCCAGCAAGTCTTGGCAGCCTAGAGCATATTGAAACATGTTCTTTATTTATATACCTGGCTTAAGTGGAAGGGGAAGCCCATGGCTAGGGCTGTACTCTCCTGCTAGCTCTACATAGCAGCTAATACAGCGGGTCTGAATAATTAGCCAGGTGGGAAAGGCATGAAATCCAAATGGTATAGAAAGAGGTTACTATAGACAAGTCACTTTGGGTACTAAGAGGTGCACAAGGCACAGGGAATTTGTGTTCATAGAATTGGAAGGCTCAGCCATTGGAACCTTTGCAAGATGAACTATGTTCTTGTATTCATCATCTATCTAGACAAGGAGAAGAACTAAAGCAATTCGAATGGTGAATGCTACGATGCAGCACTAAAACACAACTTTGTGAAAACGCCATGTAGAGATTGACCTCCATCTGAGAAGTTGAAGAACAATTTCACAAAAGAAATGGTATTTGAGGTAGGGCTTCAAGTTAGTTTATAAAATGGAAAGAACAAATAGAATTTTAGCCAGAGAGAAGAAAACACAGTCTTGTTGAGCCAAACATTTCTGGTGAAAAAGTTTGTGAGTCTAAATTTTTATCTGAAATAATTATCTACCGTTATATACTGTAGAGAATAACTGTAACAAAACATGGTCTATTTATATTTTTTATAATCAAAAAGCTGGGCACATGGGTCCCTTTCCCTCCAAACAGGGTGTTGTCATGAGGGTGACTTGCTTCCTGCCGCCAGCAGTCTGTCTGATGTTTAAGGCACAAAGACATTGTTTAAAGAAGCCTTATGCTTTTGAACAAACTGGCCCAGCAGGGAGATTTTAACCTGCTCTCCCGAACAGGCACGACAGCCTGTGTTTGTAAACAGAGCCGTATTGCACCAGCGAGGGCAGACATGGTGCGGTGTCAGCTCATTAATTGGGTGTCAGCACCCCACCGGGAAGGAAGCTTAATGAGTCGTCTCATCATAAAGAACTATAGCGCGAAGGAGGGGTGGGCGGCAGAGACAGAGGCGAGAAGTGTGTCCAGCAATAACTACGTGTAAAGAAAAGCTTGACGCCCACCTGTTGGGATAAAGAGAAAGCAGCATTTGGGAACGGATGGTGTCTCTGTATTCTGCTATTGAGAGCGAAATCTGAGTTCATGAGTATATAAATGCAGCAATTGCCAGTTCTTATCAGGTGAGCTATTGATTGACATTATCAGATGCAGATTCTGTATAACATTTATAAAGTTTTTTTTTCCCCCAAAACATATTGCCTTACTTTCCTACATAAAATTTTTTCATAAGAAGATACATGCTAATCAAGTCTTTTCTTGAAACCAAAACAGGCTCTGACTCCTACAGCAGACATAAAAAGATGTCAGCTTTGCGCTACGTTTCTGGGGACAGTCCTCAGAAGGTTACGAACTAACAAAAACGACAGTACGAGGCGAAAAGCAAGAAGACTCTCTGGTTGTTTCCTAAGCTCTTCTAATTGTCACACGAGGCACTGCAAGTTCGCCCACCGGCTTCCAGCCTTCCATGTGGACTCATCAGAGCACTACGTTCTTCCTGGTTTTATGAATTTGTAAGAACTCTTCACATTCAAACAGTCAGGCTGTTGCCTATTTTCCAGTTGCCTAAATTTTGACTTTGCTTCCAGTGTTTTTGCCATGAGTTTCACTGATAAACTATATTTAACCCTTCGGTTTTCCTTACTATTTCTCTATTCCAGAAGAATCAGTGTCTTTGTAACCACTGATTTCACAGCTTAAGTGGTTTTGCCAGGCCTTTTTTTTTTGAAACAGAGTCTCGCTTTGCAGTTCAGGCTGGCCCTCAGCTTACTATGTAGCCCAGGTAAGCCTGGAACTCAGCAATCCTCCTGCCTCTGCCTCCTGAGTGCTGGGATTACAGGCGTGAGCCACCATGCCCGGCACTGTGGTATGTGGCATTGATGGCTGATGGGCGTGAGTCTCCACGCCCAGCATTATATGTGATTACCGGGATTGAACTCAGGGCCTTGCACTTGCAAGGCAGGCGCTGGAACCACTGAGCTAAATCTCCGGCCCTTGCCAGGCCTTTTTAATTCCTCCTATCAAATCCTAAATTCTTTTTATAAGTCTCTTTTCATGCACCTCTCCCGTAATAATGTTTCAGGGGTTAAATGTGCCACATTGGGAAAAATTAATAATATTTAATTAATTTATCACTTTTACGAATGACATTTTCTCCTCCTGGACACTACTAATCCTTTCTGATGTTTTGACCAAATGGCTTCTGAGCTTTTGGCCCCCTGGTGGGGCATCCTGATTCCTTCCCCCGAAGCCTGGATAGGCTGGTGACCACTTTAACAAATAGGCAGAAAGACCGCAATGTAGAGGTGTGCTAACAGCAGCCAGGAGATCTCCACCTTGTGTGCTGGGTGGTCCCTTATGCCAGCCAGGGCTATAATATAAGAAATGCAACTAACTGAAGTCACTGTGCTGGTGAGGTCTCAAGACGTGGCTTTGAGATGTCACACCAAGATAAAGCCACGTGAGCCGTCCTTTGCCTAGTCCGAGATGTGTGCATGGAGGATATGTTTCTGGCCTGCATTTGTTCAGGCCTGGCCAGTGGATGCTCTAGCCATTGTGGAACAAAGATGAACCGCACTCACTCAGCACTGACCTCTAAGTCCTCACCCACACAGTCCCTAATGGAATGGCCGTGTTCAGCGGTAGTTTGTGATTCCATGCACCACCCTGAATGTCTGTCTCCCAGGAAGCCTCCTTAGGGTGGGCAGCAAAATCTACACACACTCTCCGGAGTTTAACCTCTCTCTGTTCACCCATTGCTTATATTTCATCTTCAGATAAATTTTAAATCGACCTTGTTGACTTTGGCTTTCTCGGAACCTCTTTGGAAAACATTCTTCTTGTCCTGTTAGTTGCTTTTTAAAAAGATTTAGCTCCGTGCATTTCATTCTTCCTCTGACTTTATCACCAACATTGAACAAAGAAACTTCCCTTTAAATCCTCGTGATTCTTGTCAAAGTTTCACTGCTCTCAAGTGAAAGCATGTGTTTTCTTCACGAACTGTGGTTTTGTCTTTGCGGGTTGAATTCTACCTCTTCTTGGGTTTGTGTTTTCATTGTCTAGCGGTAGGCCTTCCCAAAAAGAAAATATTCAATCAATACATGGATGCAGGTGTTCCAGCGATCTCTATATTTTTTTATATATGAAAGTAGCTTTATTAGGGACTAAATAATAATTCGATTATTAATAGATAATCTATTGTATGTAGATAATAATTTGTAGGATAAATGGGTATTTTTAAAATTTTGACATGTGTAAACTATGAGGGTATCATCTCATCAGGACAGGAAATATATCCACTGCCTTCAAAAATGTTTTTGTTCCTCTTGCCAGCCTGAGGCCTGATGCTTTCTGCCCATGCGCACTTCAGGCTAGTATTACTCTGCCACTCTAAGTCAATTTGCATTCTCTACAATTTTAATGGAATAAGCGGTTATATATTCTACCATTTTCTTCTGTATTGCTGTGTCTGTCATTTTTATGATTCAACAAAGGAATTTTACAAATGTAACAATTACAATGTTTTAATAAATGTATTTACTAACGGGCAACTAAATAGTTTTCACATGGAAATACAGTAAAAATGGAATTGGGCATCAGAGTAAGTGGATAATAAGGGGAATAATAGTTCAAGAAACTATTTCATGACTTGACAAAGCTTTTACAGTTCACATTCCCACTAGGGATGTAGTAGAGTTGTACTCATTATATATCCTTGCCTATTTAAAACTTTAGGCATTCTAATATGTGTGTAATGCTATTTCACAGCAGCTTTGATACTCTTTTCCTTAATGACTAATGATAATGAACTTCTTTGACAGCTGATGGCGAAATACTTATCCAAGTTTTTGCCCTATCTTTCTTCTTTTATTGAGACAAGGTCTCACTATGTTGCCCAGGGTAGTGTTGAGCTCCAAGGCTCAAGCAATGCTCCTAACCTACTGAAGTAAATAGGACTAAAACACTCCGTTTTGTTCACTTTTTAAAGTGGGTAACTGTTTCCTCAATTCTGAGTTTACAGTATTCCTTATTTACCCAGAATACAAACCTCTGTCATATCTATGACTTGCACATAATTTCTTGCTGTGTATGGTCTTTTCAGGCAACCAATATCTTTCGAAGAACAAATGTTCTCCACTTTAAGGCAACTCAGCTTTCATTTTATGGGTCATAGCCTTGGTAAATAAAGAAAGTGAGCTCAAATTGCAAAGCTTTTCTCCTGATATTCTTCAGACATTCTATAATTTTGTTTTACAATCGGATCAATCATTCACTGAGTTAAATTACATATATGTCGTTAGATTTGAATGTAACTACATTTTTCACCACACATAACAAACAATGGAAAGACATTTGTTGAAATTGCCCTTTCTCAATTAGAATGGCACCTATTATTTTGTCAGTTGTCTGTTATATGTGTGTGGATCTATTTCTGAATTCTGTTCAGTTCCATTGATCTACAAGTATCTCGTTTAATGACCCAACTGTTTCACTGATTGGACATACAACCAGTGCATGTTGTTCAGACTTAAACAGTCCTTTTATTAGACAGTTCTGTTTGTCCCTTTTCATAGAGGTTCACTGTCTTTTTTTGTATGGTACATATTGCTCTTATAATACTCTAATTTTTGCTGATTGTACTGTTCAGCACAGTACTATAGTTTTATGTTCTGAATGTAACAGTTATCAAGTAAAATCAAATTATCCTGTTGGAGTTTCCTCTGACCCTTTCATTGTTCTGAATACTGTCTGGTGCGTGCAATGTACAATTGCCATTTAGTGAACAATTCATTGAACAATTTAGTCACAGGAATGAACCTCGGTTGTTAAAGGAAGAGTGCATGTCATCTATTGTATTTTAGGAGCATTTACTAAACATGTTTTACAAATAAATACGGCACTCATGAGAAGACAAATGCCTTCCAAAAATGTATTGTTTCTATAATGTCTGATGTTGGGAAAATAAACCACTTGATCTTTTTGGATATGCTTTTCTTGCTGCAGTATTCCAAAAATACATGGTCTGCCTGGTCCGATCCAGAAGCGAGTGACTTGGAACAGAATCTTAGGAGAACTGTTCACAGATGAGAGTGTATCATGTATGAAACAGGCCGGACAGCTGGCCCGAAAGACCAGAACCATCCGTCACAGCAGCTCCGTCTTGGGCTCACTCCTAAGGACTGTTTGCTCCCGACCGTTCCTCGATCGATACTAAAACAGATTCATTTGGAGTTCAATACACTCTTCAGATATAAACAAACTCTTTGGAAGCAATGTTGCCTTGGAAACCTTTTGATATGAAGCTTTTATACTTTGCATGCGTTTCAGGATTCCAGGAGTTAGTAACTGAGATCCTAAACTTTGCCTTCTGAAACAGAACAAAACAAAACAGAGAAGGAAAAGGAGCCCTTACCCTCCCAGACAGCGTGGCAGGAGCATGAGTGCCCTTACTTTCAGAGTTTACGTGCCTGGCCGGTGCTCCCTGGATTTGGGTCAGGAGCCCCCATACTTATTTTTTCAAAACTCTTGATATAGGGCTCTCCTTTAAGTTGTAGAAGGCAACCCGTGCGGCAAACACCAGCTAAGTAAATTATAATCACAGCCCAGATTCCAATTTAGGAAGCTTCAACATGGTTAAGCTGAAGAATGAAGCTTAAAGATACAATTAATATGAGCTTGTATGAAAGGTTTTAATGAAATTAATAAAGTCTGCAACAATAGATTACTTTTGAACCTTGGCTCCAGGCAGCAGGCTTTTACTGTGAACAGCTGGCAAAGCAGTCTACCTTCTATTCGTTACTTTTGAATAGTCATATTTTATCCAATAAATCCTATAATGGAGGCAGTAATGAGGAACTCAAATAATCGGAATGAAAAAGACAAAAAGTACCTGAAATCTTACAGAATAAAGTTTCTTCAGTAAGAAACGTTCAGTTGAACGTGCAAGTGCTAAGAATGCCAAGTAGTAGGCTGGAGATTTAGCTCAGTGGTTCCAATGCCTGGCTCGCAAGCTCAAGGTCCTGAGTTCGATCCCAATAACCACATACAACACTGGGCATGGTGACTCACGCCCACCAGCCATCAATTCACATACCACAGTGCCGGGCATGGTGGCTCACGCCTGTCATCCCAGCACCCGGGAAGCAGAGGCAAGAGGATTGCTGAGTTCCAGGCTTGCCTGGGCTACATAGTGAGCTGAGGGCCAGCCTGAACTACAAAGCGAGACCCTGACTCAAAAAAAAAAAAAAAAACCCAAGAAAGAAGACTTTCTTCCAGACGACTACAAAGTAGGTCTAAGAATATGAAGAGAAGAAATAATGATGATTTTTTGTTAGAATGGCCACTTCATGTACCTGACCCATTTCTTATCAATATAGGCAAAAAAAAAAAACAAAACATCAATCAATACACGAAGGGACATCTGTGGTAAGTTTTGGTGACCTATTTTTTATAGACCCAATTGAAACAATCCACTGATACAAATTCACCCAAAGCTGTGTCTGTACAGAAGCCCTCCCCTTCTGATACGTCTGCCATCAATCATATTGTATGTTTCTTTAATGCTTTCTCTCTTATTAACAAACATATAGGCATATGTTTCATTTGGAAAATGTATACTTTAAATGAAACATGATTGCTTTTGATGCCACTCTTTCTACCTCGTTTAATTCTTACTACTTCTTCAAAGTCCAAATAGAAACAACTCATATATTTCTGTTTCATGGTCACATTGAAACTTGGGGTGTTTTGGAGTTTGGTGGATGAAGAAGGGGAGGCCACAGACAATAGGTCCTTAACAAGGATGGACATTTTTATGCACAAACCCCAATGATTGTCCTTTGTGTGATACTACGGATGCTATTTCAATTGCAACTGGTTTATCTCTTGAAATAAATTTCCTGAATATGCTGTAATAATATATTCCTTTAAATGACTATATATTCAGGAACTTGGAAGTTCTGGATTTGCAACCAACTGCTGATGGCAATGCATCCCAAGGATTAGGGTATTGTTTTGAATTAATAACAACTAAAATAATTTGCTGAATTAATAAAAATGTTCAGGCATTTTCTTTCTCTTAAATTGTATTCATTTTAAAATGAATTAGATTTTGTACTTTTAAGGTACATAACATGATGAATACATAGCAAAATATTCACTTTCATGGAGAATATTTTAGAATCTTATGGTTTTAATCATTCTGAGCTTTCCTATGATTGTCTCAAAAGTCCATTAGTACCAGTTGCCAGTCACTAGACTTATGTTCCAATTTAGGCTTTTTATCAGGAAAAGAGGAAATAGTTTTCATTTATATTTTCGAAGTGCATCTGAGTTTTCATTCTGTTTACCTCATTCTGTATTGCACTTACCAACACTTTAAAATCCAACTGTATTTTTTTTTTTTGCAGTACTGGGGATTGAACTTGGGCCCTTGTGCATCCAAGGTTGGTGCAGTATGACTTAAGCTAAATCCCCAGCCACCTCAACCTTATTTTTTATGACCTGCACATTAATATCTTCTTCCTGGGTGAAGTAATCCACTGTAGTAATTGTTCAGAAATTTACCTTTTTACAGTTTGTGGGAACAAATGTTAAATTAGCAAAAAAAAGAATTCCTTTCTTTTCCAAGATTACACTTAGATTATACATTGTATTTTAATATAATTATGCTTTTGCAGTTATATTTCAATATAAATGTAAGAGAAAAGGGTGGTCAGTAAACGCTGTACTACAACAGATCTTTGAAGGCAGAAGCAGAGGGAGAGCCTGTACAGGATGTCGAAGGCAACTGTAAATATGGGTCAGGAATTTGCTTCCCCAGAGGAGCAAGGTCAGCACCCCGGGAGCACTTTTTCATGCAGAATCTGAGCTTTCCATTTTTCATAGTGCACTGACAGGAAATCTGTTTGGGTAGAAATCTTTCCAAGAAGCAAGTGATGTATTTCATGAAATAATGCAGAGAAACAGTGTAGCATTAAAACTGGCAATAAAATCAACATGAGCACTGGATTGCCATGAAGCATATTCATATAAAGTAATGTTGGCAGATTGTTTGTATATGACTTTTATTTTGTTTCTGAATTGTGTTTTTTTTAAAAATCTTTTCTGTTTCCTTTATTTCTTAGTACACGTTCACAGTATACAAGTGTTAAACTCCTCATGGGGACTTGGTATGTACTTGGTACATACTTGGTACATGGGACAACTTGTTTAATTATTCATTCTTTGTTTCTCCCACCCCCTTCCTTCATCTGTTGATCACCTTTTCATTTGCAAAAATTAACACACAGACATAGAAAAGAAAACTTAGCATAGCACAGGTTCCAAGTGCCACCAATCAGCTACTGAGCTTTGTAGGACAGAATATAAGTGTTGTCACACCACTTCTGATCTATGTGCAGAAGTAGGTGTCTGGAGAGAAATGTCCCCAGAAACGAAAAGGGGGTGTTATCTGCGCTTCACAAAGAGAGGAGGGACCAGCACAACACATACCGACAAAGCAAGGAGTTGAATAGAACTGTCTTCGTTAGTATATCCCACAGTCTCTCATCCATGGTTCCCAAGTCTTAAGATTTTGGAAAAGCAGATTTCCCCAGCCTCCAGTTGAATGGCTGAAAGTTTTTACCTAGTCTTAATACACTTGGAGACAAAATCTCGCCAAAATAACATGAAGTTATTTATTTATTTTGTTTGTCACACTTCTTGTGGATATGTGTATGTTTTGTTGGCTATAAACATAATGAAAGATTTTAATTACAGGATCTAGTCCATACCTGACAAGGATCTGGCATCATATATACAAATTTACATAGAATATTTATAGCAATATTTTCTCTGTTAAAATGTATTTAACTAGGATGTCATAGATAGATATAGAGGAATAAATATGTGTATGACAGAAAATCACCCCACTGAATTTGACATGAGAGAAAGGAAAATGTGGTTGGAAGATTCACACTGAGTGTTTATCCAGAAGATTTTATTTTTAAACTGGTTAATGATCACCCATAAACTTATATTAATTTATATTCCTTATTCTGATAGCCAAAAGAGAAATAAAACAGGAATGTAACTGTATTTGCCGTGCACACAGGTAAGATGATAATTTAAAGATGCTATGTTTTGGCCAAAATGGGAAGTGCATTGACAAATGATTATATTTTCATAAGTCAAGAAGTTGTGCTTTTATATTATTTAAAGATATAGCCAATAAAATGAGCAAAATGAGCCA
The DNA here is from genome assembly GCA_004025085.1 of Thryonomys swinderianus. NCBI lineage: Eukaryota > Metazoa > Chordata > Mammalia > Rodentia > Thryonomyidae > Thryonomys > Thryonomys swinderianus. Next base: position 13,998 of record PVIC010015626.1, read on the forward strand.
AAAGTCATTGTCTTTAGGAATTAGTGGTGAGAATGAGGTAGAGAAGATTTTTTTTTTTTTTGAGACAGGGTCTTGCTTTGTAGTTCAGATTGGCCTGAGCTCACTATGTAGCCCAGGCAAGCCTAGAACTCAGCAATCCTCCTGTCTCTGCCTCCCAAGTGCTGGGATTACAGGCGTGAGCCACCATGCCCAGCACTGTGGTATGTGGTATTGATTGCTGGTGGGCATGACTCACCACGTCCAGCATTGTATGTGGTTACCGGGATCGAACTCAGGACCTTGCGCTTGCAAGGCAGGTGCAGGAACCACTGAGCTAACCCTCCGGCCCCCAAGATGTGACTTTTATTCTGAAGTCATCCACTGAAACAGGGACATGGGGAAGATAACTTGAAGTTACTATGACAAACTTTTTTCTCCCACCCCCTTCCTTCTTTTTAAACTTTTAAATCGCCTGACAGGGAAATGGAGTCTTTTCCTCAGGTGATCATTTTAATTCAGATTTCAGTCTTCTTTGATCTTTTCATCTTTTTAACCTCTGTCTTCAATATTTAAAGAATGAGAACAATCTGTTTATATAAGTTTAGAGAAATCAGTTGATTTATTTTCGTGGTTAAGAAACAGAAAGTCTATACGTAAGCAGATTCCTTGGCCTAGTTCATTTCTGTCAGTGCTTCAGTATTAATCCTGTGAACATAAGGCTATCACAAATCTTAACATTAGACCTGATGTTCAAATATATGGGTTAGTGACAGAGAGAGAGAGAGAGAGAGAGAGAGAGAGAGAGAGAGAGAGAGAGAGAAAGAAAGAGAGAATAAAGACACTAATAACAATTATTTAATAGTTCTATGATTTATATGATTCCCTCTTTAATTTTTGGTGCCATCTTTCCCCATATTTTGCTTTTTCTTGTTTTCAAGTATCTCTTAAATTCTCTCTCATTTTATTATTTCTATTTGTCTATCTCACTGATGAAGCTTTCCCTGGACCCTATTTTCTCTCTTTGTGTGTATCAGAGCCCTCATCTTTACACTCCTACTTTCTAAATTGGTCCATATTATTTTCTAGCACAAGTAGTCTAGAGCAATTTCTCTTTTTTTCCTAATTTTTCCTAATTTTAAAATCGCCATGCCTATGTATATCAAGACATTTGAAATACTTATTTTAATGTAAGCTGTTACATAAGGGAAAATCTCCCAATAACTCTATCTTATAGCTTAATTTGCATGTATATGGACAGCTCCGTATAATTACCAAAGCGAAGCGCATATAGATTATCATCTAGCATCTGATGGCCACCCTCCTGCTGCAGAGTGCGTTTTCAGAAATAATTTCCTGCCACATTCCTGACTGTATTTGCAGCCTGAGTTGATCCCCTTCCCTGCTGTTCCCTGATCTGCCCCTGGGTTACCAACAGCCCCAACAGACAGACTGGCTCTTGCTACCTGCTGCTCAGACACGGATTAACTCACCAGCGGCCATATGGGCTAGCGACTTCAACATTCCTCTCCCTGTGCCTTTGGCTTTTCGGAAAGCTAATGGACAGTTTTCTGGTGGGGAGAAAAAGCAACCTGGTGGTGCGCAGGCTGGGCAGTAATCACCTGCACCTGGTACAACTGGTCACTCCATCTGCCTTCCCGCGGCTATTTGTGTGAAGGGAGAGGGCCGTGGTGCCTGGTGCCACCCCACGCTGCCAGCCCAGCCGCTGGCCTCGGTGAGAGAGTCAAACAGTCGGATTTCTAATTCATATTTCTGTCACTTAAAATGATTGCTAAATGTCACCACTGCTGAAGTTTCAAAAAACTTCTCAAGGTTTAAACAGTATGTTAGCTTGTTTTTATCTTTCTTGGTACATTGTATATACGTATCACATCATGATCACACTCAGTATTGGGACTGTGTACCAGGATATTACACAGTTTAGTTATCTGGATGTGTGTTCCCTGCTATATGCAAACACCTGTGTTTATTTCTACAACTGTAAATAACGGCCCCAATAAACAGTGGGGGGTGATGGGGTGCAGCCATAGGTGTTCCTTTCCTGGATTAGTTTGTTTGTTTATTTATGAGGCAGGGTCTCGCTTTGTAGTCCAGGCTGGCCCTGAGCTCACTATGTAGCCCAGGCAAGCCTCGAACTCAGCAATCCTCCTGCCTCTGCCTCCCGAGGGCTGGGATTATAGAACTGAGGCACCACACCCAGCACTGTGGTGTGTGGTACTGATTGCTGGTGGGCGTGAGTCGCCACGTCTGGTACCGTTGTGTGGTTACCAGGGATCAAACCAGGGACCTTGCGGTTGTTAGGCAGGTGCCAGAACCACCAAGCTAAATCTCCAACCCAGTTCATTTAATCTTAATATCCCCGCTGAGGAGGTTAACCTTTTTCCCATTTTACAACTAAAATATGGGTGCTTAGTGATGTGCTTATACTTACATGAGTGCTCAACAGAAGAACTGTGGTTATCAATCCAGATTTATTCCAATTTGTGCACATAAACTCCTTCCACTGCGTGCTGCCCCAGGCAAACTTTTGTGTCCTTTTTCATCAGAAATCACATCTAAGACAAACATGGCTAATTCCCTACTACACAGTTTGACTTGGAATGCGACAGACCTTTCTTCATTTTGAGAAAAGTGTGAGGCAATGAAGAAATCAGTTGATGTTTGCTGTCTGAAAATTAATATGAACCTACCACTTGAACTTGGCCAGTTGTCTGTTAGCTTTCTAAGAACTTTTACTTTGGGTCAGTGACCGACTCTGGAGGTCAAACTCACTGCATTTCTGTTTTAAATGAGAAGCCCAGATCGCTTTCCGTTAGGGCACATTTTGTCACTTTCCAGCTGACTTCTACAGCAGGCACAGGCTACTGGCTGTTGAAAACAGCTTGCTGAAGAGCGACTGCCCTAAGACCCTGAGGGCTTGGCCTGGATCTCACCACCATCAGCATCATAACCTGCGTCACGGGCATCTGTTAAGCCCCTTGTACACTGGGCTGGGCGGGATGTGTCATAGGCCTTTGTGGATCCCAAGTTTAGACACAAATCATGGGCCAGTGAACAGAAGTGGAGCATTTAACTGTTTTTAGACTGTTTTGAAACACTCAGTAATAAAATGTAAACAGAAAAAACAGAACGCTACATGTTTATATTTGGCCCAAATATAGTCTTCTAATTCAGTTTAACTACGGTATGATAAAAGATATTTTAAGTGGATGAAAAGTAGCCTGGAGCTTTATGTGTTTATATGTGACACTATGGATGAAGAATGAAGACAGATCAAAGCTTTTAAAAACAAATGTTTTATTATTAAAGAATGTAATGCGAAGATATTAAATGCTACAACATTTTTAAAAGGAGAAAGGTGTTCAGATCAGTAATCATTATTACAATACAGAAAAACAGAAGTTTAAGTGTCTCATCATCCAGCCTTTGTAATCTTTATTATAAAAATTTTCAAAAACAGTAAATAGCTAAGAACTTCTTGTTAATCCCTTTATGCAGCCAAAATAACCAGCAATTTATTTCAATGCTTTGTCATCAACATGTATTTGCTTTTGTTACAAAAATACATCCTATGGTGCGTTATTTTTGACAAAATTTCTTTTTCGTTGGACAAAGGTTAAAAAAACAAATTTTAGTTTAATTTTTTCACTTAGGATCTCTTTTATGCTTTTAGTATTCTTAAGTGAGAAAGAGAAATGTTATACTTAAAAGACTATGTAATATAATAATATTATATTATATTAATATAATTAATATAATTAATATAATATTAATATAATTAATAATAAAAGACTAAGTAATATAATACACTTATCCCATATCATAAACAATTTGAATATATGCATTCTTTCAAAAAATAAACATTTCAAAAATGTGATATGAATACATAATATGATAAATGTTAAATCATAAAGTATTTTTATATGTATGCTTACGTGATCCTCAAAGTAAGTATGAGAAACTTCAGGGGAGTGATTTTTATGCCCATGTACGAGTGGAAAGTGCATAGGTGTGAAAGATAAACTATTTGGCATTCATAAACAGGAAATGGTGACAAACTTTAAGCCAAGATTGCCTGTAATATGATCAATTTAGAAAGCAACAGGAAGACTCCAAATTTTAAAAATATTCTTTTGTTCTAGAAGAACACTTCGAGTTTATCTTACAAAATTGAGATTCATACATGTATCAGAATGGAAGAAATAATTTCCTAAGAAGCATGTTTTTACTAACTTGAATATTCCCACTTTGAACTTGAATAATCAAGACTGTCTAGAAGTGTTTAGAATTTAAAGTGGCCTTGACTTAATAAAAGGCATGGCTATTGGAAAAGTACATCTTAACTCTACATCTTAACTTCATATTTTAATTTTTATTATTACATGTTTGTAATACACAATAACCATGTTCACTGGATAGTTTTGTGCATGTACGTAACACACCTTAATTCTTTTTGTCACCCCACTATCTCTTGGGGATTTCTCATTTGCAAAATCTACCTTCTCATTTTTAACTATTTTAGTTCCCAAGTTGGATTTTCATTTGGTTGTGCATTTTTAGAAATGTGTCTTCTCTCAGAAATGCAATGATGATTAAATGTTTGAGTAATCATCCAGATTTGAGCATGTACTATATCAAACATGAATTAGCATGAAATGTAAGTGCTGTTTATGCCATTATTTCAAAGGAAAACTCAGTGTGCTATGCATTTTGTGACATTAGGGACACAGCTTTCAGTAATGAGCATGCTTTCAGAAAGTATCTTCCCCACTCCAATTGCACGTATAATTTGTGAGAAGTCAAGAGAGTGGAAGAAACAGCTCAAATTAATATTTGGAATCAGATATGTAGATGAGGTAGATTTGACAACACAAGTCTAATAAAAAAGGTGGACTCACACCTGGATGATCACCTATAAGGGCTATACATATATCTCATTTCCTAAACTAAGAAAGGCTGAGACTCTCATTAAAAGTAAAACACTATAGGATTAAACTTCAAACAAATGAATAAATTTCACATCATGCACGAGTACTTGAAAAAACCAGGTCTGCTTTTCTGAGAATTCCAAGAGGGACCCCCCCAATTCTGATTGCTTAACTTTTGCTTCGATATCTATCAAAAATGTCTTAGCTTTTTGGGCTGGAGGGTTAGCTCAGCGGTTCAGGTGCCTGCCTCGCAAGCACAAGGTCCTGAGTTCGATCCCCAGTGACCACATACAATGTTGGATGTGGAGACTCATGCCCACCAGCAATCAATACCGCATACCACAGTGCTGGGAGTGGTGGCTCACGCCTATAATCCCAGCACTCGGGAGGCAGAGACAGGAGGATTGCTGAGTTTGAGGCTTCCCTGGGCTACACAGTGAGCTCAGGGCCAGCCTGAACTACAAAGCGAGACCCTATCTTAAAAAAAAAAAAAGTCTTAGCTTTTTATCATGACAGCCCAATCTAGTATATGTGCTGCCGAAGCGAGCACCATGACAGCCCAATCTAGATCACATTATTGCTCACCAGATTCAATACTCTATTCATTATGTTGGGCAGTGCTTTTCAAAGAAATCCTGGCTCTCAGTCCATTTGTCCATAATGGATTTTATCCTATCACTGCTAAATTCCTCCCTCCCTTCATGGGATGCTCAGTAAGTGCCTGCTGCTCACTGTGGAGCTCAACAAGTTCTTCCATATGATCCTCAGTAACCTCTTCTTTGTCTGCACTACAGATGTCCAGACTCAAACTCTTACCCACAGACACTGTGCATACCTGAGACTCTTCAAAGTCAGGTTCAGGGTCTGCCATGCTTTGTAAGTGAAGTTGGTACAGTGGAGGACATTAAAATGCATCCTCCAGGACTCTTACAGAGTCAAGGATATCTCTTCAGTGACATTAAGGCACCTGGCGATGAGCACCTGTGTGGAGAGCATCTTGAAGTTATGGGTCACTTGCTGGTCCACCAGCTCCAGAGATTTCATGCTAGGGAAATCTTTTAGTCACATTTAGTGTTCGGGTCATCCACAGGCTGGACAGTGCGTGGGGGCCATTCTACATCAGGATAAGGTACAATTCAGGCAATTGTTCATCAGAAAGCTATTTCTTAATGGCAGGTACCTTGTGCTTTCCCATCATACCTCTACATCAGTACTGGTCTGGTCTTGTCTACATTTTGTTCCTTGACTCCACCAGCGATCCAGGTGCAGTATCACAGTAGTGGCTTAATCTTCAGATTGGCACTGGCATTTGCACACAGCAAAAGGGTCAGTCTGTCCTTCATGGGCTTGTGCCCTGGCAGTGCCTCTCCCTCCTGTGTGACACAGGTTCTGTTTGGCATCTTCTTCCAGGAGAAGCCTGTTTCATCATAGCTGGACACTTGTTGAATGAAGTATTCTTCTGCCTTCATGAATTCTCCCATGTAGGAATCTGCAATGGTCTTATCAGAACTGGAAACCTCGCCATGACTCATCACACTGTGGATACCACTTCTCTTGCAGAATTTATCAAACAATCCCTGTACTGGCTTTCAACTCATCACTTGTGGCACCTGTAGAGGGGTTTTCTTGCAGCAACTTATTACACAGTTTCCTGGGCTTTTTCACTGATTGCCAACTTCACTGACCTTATCACCTACCAGCTGTTTCTCACTCCAGCACACTAGCACATTTCTCTACCTCTTCCAGCACATGTGCCCCCCTTGATTAGCACCATCACTCTTTTTACCACATTGGCTCCTTTGATGGCATCTGTAGTGTTCAAAATAGTGGGGACTATACACTTAGCCATCTTGTACTCTGAGGCCATCAGTACATGAACATCACGTTCATGCTTTTCTACAATGTCCTATGATTGTCATTGTGCCAGGAGATTTGACAACTCAAATCCAATATGCAGAAACCTTGAGTATAAAAGTACAATATAAAAAGGATTAGGAAAAACTGTATTAGGGAATATCAAGGAAACAGATGAATTATTATTGCAATAGAATTATCTGTGACTCCTTCTGAGGAGCTAAGGTAGAAACAATACAAAGACTTCACAATTTTTTTCAGAAAATACAAGAGGGTTGGAGACTTCACAGGTCATTTTATCAGTTTATGCTATCAAAACAAGACAAAGACAAAACCAGGAAAGGAGCTATAAACTTATATCGTATAATAAATAAGTGGGATAAGGGAGGTTTATTTCCACAATACAAGGTTGATTTAATATTCAAACACAGATCAATGTCATTCCTATTGATAAAAGAGGAAAGCTGCAAGATTATTTCAATACGTGGAATTGTACTCTTACTCATTTCTAGTGAAAATGTACAATTTTCAACCATATTGGAAAACAAATTTGGCAATTATTTGCAAAGTTGGACATATATCAACCATTTGACTCATGAGTTACATTCCTAGGGTTTTACTCAAGAAAAAGGAAATACGGTCAGGCATTGTGGTACACACCCACAACCCCAGCACTTGGGAGGCTGAGGGGAAGATTGTTGCTCGTTTGAGGTCAGTCTGGAGTACACACCAAGTTCAATGTCATCCTGACCTTCATAGTGAATCTGTCTCAAAAACTACAACAAAAACAAAATTAAAGAGGGAACTTCCTGAAGGATTATATTAATGACCAAACATCCATAAAGAAATGAATGGCAAAACAAATTGTAGTACATGGAATAGGTTTAAGGAAGTATGTCAATAAATTAAAATTAATACATGGAAACTTGTAGAAAATCCTCAAATGATTATGTTGAAAAAACTAGCCAGATGGAATATATACTAAATAATCCCAATCATATGAAGCTTGAGAAAGAGAAAAACTAATCCATCAGAATGAAAGTCAGATTTGTAGTTGTTTTGGGTTTGTGCTAACTATGACCTGACTGCAAAGGAACATGATGAAACATTTTGGGATAATTGAAATATATTTTCTTTGCTTATGTCATATACTTCTCTACCTTCCCAAATCCATCAAAGTGTACCTGTAGCATGGTTGTGTTTTATTGCATGCAAATTATATCATTATACTTCATTTTTAAAGAGCCACAGTGAAAGACATTTTGGATTCACTGTATTCAAAGGTACATGGTCAAGGTTGTACATGTCTATCTCTATAATAAAGCTGATTAGTCAGGTGACAGCCAAGCTAGGTCTCCTTCCAGGGTGCTAAGCTTCTAATAAAACCAAAGGCCAAGCGGTGAGCCCACAGCACCCCACGAGTGCTTACTCTTGGAAAAGTCACCAGCATCTCTCCAGAGGTAATCCTCTTAAAGATGTAATTTGCAGGAAACATTTTTTTCCATGGAGTTTCTTCCCTCATCAGGCATTCCTATAGTGTCCGCTTGTTGTGTTCTCATTCTGAGGTCCTGTGCTGTTTCTAATCCTGCTCATTATGATGATGGATTTATAGGTTGGTAGGGCGGGAACCTAGCTCGATTAATGAATTAGTTCATTCAGTACATAGCAAACATGATCAGTCTCAGAACCTTGTGTGAGCAAAGGCTACTAAATGGAAAAATGGAGATTTTAAGAGGCCAAAACCTGAGCAAAGTGGAGGGAGCCCTGATGCACTCTCCAAATGTCCCCCTTATGTGATTCTTCTTAAATTAGTTCACATGTGATGGTGATTAGTTTTTGTTTTCTATTTCTTTCTGTAAAGCATTTGAGTTCAAAGGACACTAAAAAGCCGAACCTGGACCATCACAGAACTGGGGTAGGTAGCATAAATACCAGGCCTTTATAGTTAGAAAACAACGTGAGCTCAAGTGAACCTCTTCTTTGGGTGGTTTTAACGAATCACACTTGTCCTGTGAACCACATGACCAGTTACCCTCACGGCAACACCCCTTCATCCTTTCCCCAAATCTGTCTTAGTCATTTTTGTCTCATTGAGATAAAACACCTGAAACTAAAAGGAGGAGAGAGGGATTAGCACACCACTTTAGAAGTCTCAGTGCTTCCACGATCTGCAGCTTTGGGAAAAGGCCCAAGAGGAGGTAAGACACAAACATCGCGAGATCAGGAAGCAGGAAGGAAAGGTTAGAGCTAGATAGGGAGACATCCTTCCACGTCATGACTCGGCGATCTGTCTGTCCCATACAGCCCCAGCTCATAACTGCAAGTCAGGTATGTTGACCCCTGATTCAATCACCTTCCCGGACTCTCTCCTATGAGCGCACAAGGCCTTTAGCGGACATTCTTAGGCCAAACCGTAATACCAGTATTTCTTAGGACTAAAAAGTAAATGTAGCTGTAAGTCAGTAATAACACAAGTGGTGATTAGCATAGAGATAGGGAAACGGGATGAATTCTAGACCTTTACCTGCTGCTCATTAAAACATCATTTGTGGTTTTTCTATGAATGGTGGTACCTACATGTTCTACTTCTTCCCTGTTTAGTATATGTGCTGCCGAAGCGAGCACACTTCTTCCCTCTTGGAATGGGGATATTGACTAGAGTTACCTTGTCTACTTTTTGCATTCATACTATATATTTAGAAACATTATTCTGGGAGCCTGAGAGACAATTCCTCTATACCAGAAAAACTACAGCTGAAGTACTGAACCCAAAGAAAGTCACCCAAGGAGACTTGTTCGCAGTTTTACCTGAGTTATCTTATGAAATTCTGCATGTGCTATAGGCTGATAGGAAGAGCAGACCCTTTGAGGTCTGGAGTAGAGGGAAGAAAACGATGTGAAATTGTGTAGAGAAAGAGAAAATATGATAGATAATGTGCAAACATGGAACTAATAAGTCTTTCTCACTTCTATCTGTATGTGACACCTTGAACATCAAGAGGTGGATATTATTTAACTTCATATTTAATTCAAACTGACATGACTGGCTTTTACCAACAGAATGAATAAAAATCTGTTTTAACTCCCAAACTTCATCACCTAAGTGTCCTGGCAGCTTCAGCTCCCTACCTCATAGAGCAGACTCAGCGCTATGGGAAATACAAAGTCACAGAGCCAGGCCCCTGAAGGATAACTGACGTGTCCTTGTAGATGGCTTCAGTGAACTCCTTCTGTATAGCGAACTCCAAATGGCAGCCAGGTGACTAAATTTTTTAGCCACTCAGGAGTAGTTGAACTTCAAGTCAGATGTAGTATGACATGCCAGCGTATGGAGCAAAGAGAACATCCAATCAGAATTCAGAATTAGGAGAGAAGATAAAATGATTGTTTGAAGCCATTAAGTGGTGGGGCAGTTTGCTAAGCAATTACATGCAACTAAAACAAATAGGATTTGAGTATGGGGCCCGAGCTGAACTAGAGGGTACAATAGAGGATTTGATTAGTCCTGTCTCCTTTCCTCTCCTGGCCACTGACAGGGCTCAGCCTCTGCTCCAAGGCACATTGATTAAATGTTTCATGAATATCAGTTGATTTCATCACCAAGATATTAATAGCTTTAAAATATCTAATCGTCAAGTCTTTTCAGAGAAAAACTATAATACCTGATAATAAGAACATAAGAAGTAACCAGAGAAACTAGTCAAAGGAAATTTTTAAAAGAATAAAGACTATTGTTGCAAATGTCACTATGATAATGTTCTAGGAAAGGAATGTCAAGGCCAAACGTTTCAATGGTACAGAGGAGAAAATAATTCTTAAAGCCTAAGTAATGCAAAAATGCGTATCACTGTAGAAGCCTTTACTTCTGTTACAAATACATTGAGATCTCATTTCAAGAAGTTGAGCTGAGGGGCCAGAGGGTTAGCTCAGTGGTTCCGGTGCCTGCCTCGCAAGCGCAAGGACCTGAGTTCGATCCCCGGTTACCACATATAATGCTGGGCGTGGTGGCTCACGCCTGTAATCCCAGCACTCAGGAGGCAGAGACGGGAGGATTGCTGAGTTCGCGGCGGCTTGCCTGGGCACCATAGTGAGCTCAGGACCAGCCTGAACTACAAAGCGAGACCCTGTCTCCAAAAAGCAAAAAAAAAAAAAAAAAAAGTTGAGCTGAATTAATTCTCCTTAAATGTGGGATGGGAATAATGTATGACAAATAAGACAGAAGTGATACTGTGTTACTTTAACCCGGTTATAGTTGATTTTTAACTTCCATTCTCCCCTTATCCCTCCCAAGAGAAGCCAGTCACGTTATAAAAACACCCAGCTGCCTTTCTGAGAGGCCCTTCAGAAGAGAAAGGTCACATCGTGATGAGAACAGGATACAAAAGTGGGTCTGTCAGGTCTTGACAAACTTTTAGATGATTTATCTTCTGGGAAAGTTAGGCTGGAATCTCATGAGAAGTTCTCAGACATAACCACCCAGGAAAGTGACCTGAGAACTCATGGTCCACAGAAAGCATGAGATTATAAACATTTTGTGTTTTTACATTTTCATTTTTGGTGGTTAATGCACTTTTTGAAATCTATATGCTTCTGTAGTAATCATCCTGATTTCTACATATTAACTCAAAACTGAGAAAGCTTTGCTGTAGGTAACAACTGTCTGTTTGCTACAGGTAACAGCTATCTATTTGTTTTATGGCTAACAAAATTGAAAACTTTTCCTTTCTTTGAATATAATGCTTTCTCTGCTTAAAATATGGTTAGCTATTTGATAGCCTCACTTTTATACTTTTTATGAGTATATATTTGTGATACACAGTGAAAACCAGTGTAGAAATTTTGTACAAAACTAAACATAGCAATTCCTTTGACTCAGCTATATTTCTTCTGCATATTTTCTCAAGTGACTTAATCATCCTACTATAATACACACATAGCCACCTTTACCACAGATAAGTTGTAACAATTCACAATAGATAAGTTATACAAGGGAACTTTATGATCCTCAACAGATGAATGGTTAAAGAAAATGTGTGTGTATGGATATAGATATAGATATAGATATAGATATATACAATGGATTGCTACTCTTCCATAAGTAAGAATGCATTGGTGTCATTTGCAGTAAAATAGATGGATCTTGAAAAAAACTAATGATAAATTTAATAAGTCAGGCCCAGTAGGCTCAGTATAACCTGGTTTCTCTAACGTGTGAAACCTAAATATAAGAATTGT
>PVIC010015627.1:0-34959 GCA_004025085.1 Thryonomys swinderianus
GAATAAGCCATTTTTGGTCCTTAGGTCCAAGTTATTCTCCTCATCTAGCTTTTGTAGTATTTGAATAACTTCCGGCCCAGGGCCTGGAGAGGGTTTATAAACCAAGTCACTCTCAATTTAGGACAAGAGAACAACGCAACTATAAATTGTGCCGTGCAAGCCTTTGGGAACACTCTCCAGCTCCCTAAGAGGAGACATGCTTCTTCATTTCCCCCGATATTCCCCCCTGAACTCTGACAGCCTGTGAGCTAAATCTCATTTTCTCCGTTAGGCCTCTGGAAATGGAAAGTCTCTTCCCTCTCTGAGCCACTCTAGAATTTCTCGTCTGTATCGTTCAACTAATGACTTCTCGTGATGAACTCTAAGATGATCCCTACCGGGTCAACATCCTCCTCTCTGTCCTCAGCAACTAACACAGTGTGGCACACAGGACAGTCATTTTTTACTAGCATGATATTTTTAGTATACAGGGCTAATACTTAATCTGCATCTATAAATTTGACTTTCCTATTAAAAAGAGATGGCAACTAGATCAATTTGGATCCAATTAAACAGGGTATATCAATAAACTAACAGTATTTACCTCATGAAGGTTGGCTAAGTAGACTTCCCTTTCCTCCCTCCCCTGTGAAACCCATGTATTAATTAAAACTCAGAACCTATGTCGTTATGATGCCAAAACAAGCAGCTTACTATTCTTCCAAAAGCCACTGATTGAAAATTTTGATTCTGCTTCTGTTCCAGAGGCTTAGTTGCTGAAATGTTTGACTATTCAGCCACATTTAACATCATGAGACCCACAGAGACTTTTTGTCACGAATATATCTGTGTTTCACCTCTCGCTAATCCAAGTGTGGGCCAAGAACCCCCCAGAATTTGTTAGGATACTGCAGAAACTCAGCCTTCACCCAGCCCCGCTGAGCCACACTCTGTATTTGATTAGTTCTCAGGTGAATTGGGGAAACACTGATCTACTCGCAATGGGAGCTCTGTTCACAATCTGATCCTCCCTCAGTCTCTGCTCTGAATGAAGGATTTCTGGATAAAAATAAAGCAATTTGGAATTTTCTACTCATCAATGGATGTTCAGTGCCTTCATTCTCAAGCAAAAGATTCAGCAGGTATAATAAGATGAAAATACATATTTTCCCCAGTTATGTTTGGTGCTGTGTCAGAGATAAGTAAAACACAAAATTGGATAATGAATTTTATTCCCTAATCACCATCTGGCCTCTTTGTTTTGGAAATTACAGAGTACCTCAAACATTTCTGGTGCATTCTGTACATCCTACTGTGAACAAGTTTGGGGCAAGAAGGTTAGTTAGGGGAAGGCAAGGACACTATAAAAACCTTCCGAGCTGTTGCCGTACATGATGTATGATAACAAATAACATGGTAATTTTCTCCACTGGAAAAGGAGCTGGGAGGGAAAGGGCATCCCCAGCCCCTGGGCAGTGGGAGCGAAGCGCAGAGGAAAGAAATGGCTTCATAATGAAAACAGTAAGAAGAGCTTACTCTTTTTAATGTGCAGTATGAGCGGAGCCCTGTTCTGAACACAATCTGTGAAGTAACTTGCTAACTAATGCATGTTCTTGAGGTTTAGTCTCAGGCAGGAGCTGTCAGAGGCAGGCAGGGCTACAGAGAGAGGCGGGCAGGGGCCAGAGGTAGCCGTTCCGGACTTAGATTGATCATACTCAGTTCACAAACCATTATGCCCAGGATAAACCTACCTGATCTTTTGTTCCATAAGGTTGTGCAGATTTTTTTCCTGAAAGAGAGTGGATCATTCTTGCTCTCATAGAAATACCTTGGGATACAATCTGAAATGAAAGCAAAAAAAAGTTATCTCCATGCCTGTCACCTGACAATGTAAATAAGAGAGATATTGGGTGAAAAATGGGATTTTCAATGGGACAGGTATTTGCTGAAGAGTCTCGCTTGGTTCGCTGTCCCGTGGGTGTCTGGCCTCATTTTTGCTGCACAATCTAAAAATAATTTAGACTGCCATTTTAGATCTAAAATGTATGGCTAGTAGTATCGAGCAGAGGAGTCTGTCCAGCATGACTTCCGGCTGTGCCAGAAGTATCGGCACTGTGACTGCCTCTGGGAAGTAGTATCGTGTTGCTAGTTAATTTTAAAAAATATATAATCCTGCATGTAACTGCGTTTTTGAGGTAGTTGTGAAACTAGCTTGTGCCTATTACATGCTGTATTCTAAATTCAGAGACTTGTCAGACTGCACTTTTTTTAACCCACTGTTTTCAGAGTGCTTATTTTAAATTAAAATATGTAACACCACTGAATCAATAAAAATAAACAAGCTGTGATTTTTGAGTATTTCCAAAAAATATTTTAGAAAATGTAAAGGATTCTCTAAGCTTAGTCCAGTCAGAACCCATTCAATTTAAAAAGTGTTCTTGACATTTTTAGGGTTTCTTTTTAAACCTTAAATTTTGAAATTGACTTAATGTATATCTAACCTAAATCAGTTTCACAAATTGAAGGAAGTGGCTCATTGTCAGGTGCAGGGCGGAGGGACTTTTTCTCAGACTGATAGGCCCTCCGCTTTGGTTCACGTTTCCAAGCTACACGAGAGCGGGAAGGCCTCCAACATTAAGCTCATATGAGGAAAATCTACCACAGACACACAGTACCTTACCTAAACATGAAGTGCTTGGTGGTTTCAAAGTTCAGAATTTTTTAAGTTTTAGGAAGGAAGTATAGTACATAGATGATAGCTCTCACATAACACCACGAGGTCTGAGGTACCACCTTGTAATCAGACTTTTTTTTTTTTCAAAAATAGTATTTCTGTAGCAGAAGACACTTATACTGAATTAAATTTAAAAAATTAGACCATCACCTGGAGGATATACTAAAAAGTGAAATCAATAGATCACAGATAGACAATTACCGGATCTTCTCTTTGACATGAACACCTGTAGATGCAAATGAGCTTTAGAAAGTATGACAGCTTTTATAGAGTGCAAAATTTCTATAGGAAACTTGGTGTGGGAATGTGATGAGGGGAAGAAATAAATATGATACAGAAAGAAAATAAAAGAGCATGTATAAAGGGGGGAGGAGGTGTGGGTGGGTAGGGATATGGGTAAAAATGAGAATTAACTTGTGCCATATACTGGTACAAATTCCCCAATGTTATACATGATTTTGATATGTATATAAATTATACCAATAAAGAATTCAATTTATAAAAAAAATTAGACCATGAACAATCTCACATCAGTTCAAGTTTCAAGGCCAAATGAGTGATGAAAAGCTTTCTATTTTCAGAATACTTTTGAAGTAGAGTTGTGAAAGGATATTATTGCCCGGGCAAGAAAATACAGGAAGTTTGTCTGCCTTTTGTTCTTCTGGATGCCCTCTGACCTCCTCTTTCCTTAGGCAGAGACCTGCCATCCCATGAGAACTCATCATCAAAAGTGACCATCAGCTGGGGAGTTGTAGTCTCCGCACTCCGTGACTTCAAATCCCCCTGATGCCAACCATAGTCAGATGTGTATCTTCTTGTCAAATTTTGAATTTTGAAACCCTTTGCGGAATGATTTTTTTCTCATGCAGAGGTCCTTGGCATTCAATAGTACTTCAAACCAGAAGAAAATCTAAACCACAAAATTGTGAAAACCATCAGATATTGTCTTTTACAAGTAAAATGAATTAGCAAGGTACCTGATCTTCCAGGCCAATGGCTTTTAAAGCTTGTCGTCCTCTGTAAGAAAGTGCCAAGTTAATGCTTCTTCCACGTGCGGCTTTGGCCACTCTCACATCTAAGACACGGGAAGTAGATGCTGTGTTAGAAACAACCCCTCTTCTAGGTACTACTCTACCTGAATGACTGTTGCATTACAGCTATATTAAGAGACACATCAACTCTAAAGAAAACACTAATAGGACATTAGTATTAAAGTAATATTTAGATCACTGAGTTTTTTAAATCACTTTTTTCATTGATGAAAATATTTTATGTAGAAAGTCTGAGATGTCAAAAAAATCAGAATCACATTCCACGATCTTTACCCCTGACTTACCTTCCCTAGCTTCGTATAAATCGACTCGGAAATTCCTCTTTGCAAGGAAGCATGCGTTTAATGATCCAACCTAGAAATCAAAACAGGCTTTTTTTTTTTCATATACTCATCTGATTCCACACATATGGGGAACTTGTCATAGCAAAATTAATCATTGTCTGTGGTTGTAGGTGACTTGTATCTTGTGTTACGCTGCCTTACTTAGTCGCTGCCAGGGTGTCAGGTGTAAAAATAGAAAGATTAATTGAAGATTAAGTGGTATAATTCTAGAAGTACTTTTGGTTTCTGCCCCTTCCCTACTTGGACTCTAGATTTAACACAGGAGAATTCTGCCCCTGAGCTACATTACCAGCCCTTTGCAAATTTTTTTTTGAGATGGTATCTCACCAAACTGTCCAGTTTGGTCTCAAATTTGTGATCCTCTTTCCTCAGACAACCCAGTAGCTGGCATGACAGATATGTGTCACTGCTCCCAGATTTCTTCTCTTTCTAACAACTTCTTAATAGTGAAATATAGCTTTTTTTTTACAGAAAGAACATAAAACATTATGTACAGTTTACAGACTAATTAGAAAGTCAATCTTTATTATATTATAACCCCAGTAATCACTATTCAGGTCATAAAGTAAGACATCGCCAGTTCATTTATACTCATGCAACTTCTTCCAGTTATAGGGTCCTACTTTGTATGTACAGGAAATATTTTTCTGACCTTTGTGATAATCTATCCTTGCCTATTCATAATTTTGTCATTTAGGTTCACATATCAGAGTAACCTAATTCAACCTAGTTCAAATGACCACTTTTGAAGAATACATACATACATATAATTTTACACACACACACACACACACACACACAATTCCCAAGCACCATAGTTCAATTTTGAACATATTCTATACATAAAATTTAAACATATATAAATATAAAATTTAAACAAATATATATAATTGCACCTTGCTGCTTTACCACAGTAAGAGATTCATTCATATGATCACATCAGTTTTTATTATGATATGACTCTTCAATGCATGAGCATCACAGATTATCCCTTCTACTGCCTAAGAACATTTGAACTCTTCCTGGTGTGAGAATATGACTAACAATGTGTTTCAACACTTATTTTTGTACTTGTGTTCTTGCAAGTATGTGATGACTTTTTTGTAGATGTCTTATGCAAGTGGGATTCCTGGCCAAAGGTTTATGTATTCTTTATCTTTATGCCAAAAGGTTTCAAAATTTCTTACCTGTGGTTTCTTTGCCAGTACTTGGTGTCCTCTAATCTTTTAATGTTGTGGTGGGAGGGCAGATAAGGGAGAGAGGGGTATGGTTTTAAGTTGCATGTTGTATGTTCCCGTTGGGTCCAGTGGACAGTGTGTCATGCCACACCATGCTACGCCATGCCACACCATGCCACGCCACACCATGCCACACCACTGCTCTGCTCAAAGTGCAGCTACTAGTGATCCTAAACCCAGAACTACAAAAAAGGCACAACTCAGTGTAAAAAAAGGCAGTGTACTTGGGAAGAAAAGATGGAAAAGAAAGAGAATAGATGTGTACCAGGAGGTGGTAAGGGGCTTCAGAGCTGAAAGCCCAGGAGATCTTATGCTTGGATCCTTTCACTGGGACTGGTGTCTTTCTCATCCCCAGGTGAGCGCTTGTCACCAAGTGATTCATCCTAACCCAGGCATGCTTGCCTGTATTCCTTTTGACCATTTGGGCTTTTTAAAAAATATATATACTTTTGTAATGAATAAGTGAAGGTGGAGGGTTTACTAGGAAAATACCCTATTAATGATTAAGCTTACTTAATAATTAATGTCAAGCTAAATATGTTCGTAGTCAACAAACCAGAAATTCTTTTTCACACTCAAGAGATTGCTCTGTGTGCCCCAGGAAGCATGCAAAAGACTATTCAGAGAAGCCCCTTTCACAACTAAACAAGCAACAGAATATTAGCACAAGACTGAAATTGGCCACTACCAAGGAAGAACAAATAAATGATGGCAACTTCACATAATAAAATGCAATAATATGAATATATTAGTAACATTTTAAGTGAAAAAGAGGTAGGTCCCAGAATATTTGATACTGCATGAAACTCTTATAAAGACAATCAAAACTAAAGCAGACATACACATAATTTAAAAATATATATTATTTATATATATGATAAATCTATGTCATTTATGATTAAACTACATGTAAAAGGCAAGAAATGACAAAAATATTTGAAAAAATGCTTGTAATCAGTGGGGAGAAAGACAGAAGTTGATGAAGATCACTGGGGTGCATTCATACTCCCGTTGAATGGTGGGTTCACAGTTGCTTTTGGCAATTGGGAAGCTAAATGAGAAGAGGAAAGGGGTGGGGGCTCCTTAATCCTCTTCAAGGTCAAGCTTCCAGTAACCTAAAAACATCTCATTCAGCCCTGCTCTTAAATATTTCACCACTTTTGAAAAGCACCCAGCCAAGAATGTAGCATTTAACACATGGATATCTGGGTGACATTCCAAATCCAAGCTGTAGTGTGCAAATGAAAAAGGAAATAAACAACAAGCCATGAAGTGAATAAAACTGTCTTCTCCGAGATCTCTCACAGTAGTGTGTCATGAAACAAAAGTTATGATAATTCTAATTCTGTGCAACTGTGATTCTAAGAAACAATACACACACACACATAGGTGTGTGTTTGTGTAAGTTCAGCTGGAAAGACTGGTAATATAGCTAATGAGGTAGCTTTCAGATTCTACCTCTGTTTCTTCTCACTTTGTAAAGAGTAATTGAAGCACAGTTCTCAGTGCTCATCTTTGACTTTAGATTGTCAAAAAGATTAAGAAGACGAAAAGATATGCATGCCACAATTCTGAGCCCACCAGATACTCTTGGTTAAAGCATGGCTGAGTTCCTGGGTGTAAACAGGGAAGAAGACTGAGAGGAGAGGAGAAATTGGGTGCAATTTTACACCTAAGAGAAATACACCAAATTTTATGAAGGCAGTTTCCATTAAAAACACGAACAAGTATGAATAGTTTAAGTATGTGTCTAAAATACCAAGTAAAGCACCAGACTATTCCGATCACAAAGTAATTTACAAATTCTGCTAGCAACTGAACTAGTATGACTGTGTATCAGATGATCTCCAAGATGTTCCCTAGGTTACACAATTATGGACTTAACCAGTTTGTCATTTTCTCATTTCTTGTCTTTCCTGTCTCCTCAGGCTTTCTTCTTCACAAGTCATGTGTTTTGACCTCATCTTAGTTCACTGTACTGATCCTCACCAACTAAAACATTAGTTTAAAATGTGTTTTATGTAAATGTAGAGGCATGCTTCTCATGTGTAGAGCTCGTACTTTTCTGTTGGCTACCATATTAGTCCTATAGTAGTGATTATTCTGTTATCCAATGATCATCAGAAAACTGCATCCTCCCCCTTGAGGTTGTAGCTACAGTCCTCTGCTCTATCAGCTGAACCATCGAAGGGACAGAAAACTGCACTCTCAAGTTCGGATCTAGAGTATCTTCTAAAGATCTATGTGGTGAATTCTCCATCACCAGCAGCATGAAGCTGTTGGGAAGTGATGGACGTTTAAGAGGTAGGGCCTCATGATAGATCTTTAGGTCCCTGGGAATGTGCTCTAAAGAGACCCCAGCCACTTCCTCTTCTGCTTTTTATTTCCAAGTTACTATGAGGTGAGTGGTTTTATTCTGCTATGTACTCCTACCACAGTGTGCTGCCTTATCAGAGGCCAAAAAGTAATAAAGCCAACTTGTCTAGACGGAAACTTTCAAAAGTGTCAGCCAAGAAAGTTGGGTAAGAGGAATTGGAGTCTAAGCACAAGCATAAAAGAGACTGAGAAAGGGTGACAGAGACAGATCAGTCTTTTGGAGCAGAGCAAAGAAGGAATGCCTTCCATGGCCTCGCAAAAGCCCATTCCCTGTCTAGTTTTTAAAACCTTAGGTACAGACTGGTAATGAAAGCTTTTCACATAGAAGGAGTTTCATAGCCTAAAGAGAAGGAAACAAGAGTGAATACAGACTTGTGTATTTTAATACTCATAAAATAGAATAATCATCAGCGCTAACAGTAATTATATCCTGTACAGTGAGTATCTCATGCATATCTGCAAAAAAAAAGTATACCTAAACTAAATGGCCTGCTATGCAGACATCAGCCAAGATTCTAAGACATTTGCCTGGGAGGATGGGTGGAGGAGGTTTACTTGGGGGGAAGTGAAAATTTTTAATGACGTTTGATTTCTGTTTTTAGAAAGGCTGAGGTTGAGAACAAAGTTAGAGGTCTGTGAATGAAAGAGTGCAGACAGGAAGCAGAAGTGTAGGGTTAAAAGACTCAGGGATCTAGTTTTTTTTTTTTTTTTTTTTTGAGACAGGGTCTCACTTTGTAGCTCAGGCTGGCCCTGAGCTCACCATGTAGCCCAGGCAAGCCTCGAACTCAGCAATCCTCATGCCTCTGCCTCCCGAGTGCTGGGATGACAGGCGTGAGCCATCATGCCCGGCAGGGATCTAGTTTTAAACCAAAAGATTGAGATCAACAGAGAGTAGCTGTGCCGAACTTCCAGCCGGTGGCAAACTCCAGCCTTCTCCTGGCTGACTAACCCTGCTCTCTAAGGGGAAGAGCGCGTGGCAGCTGGAATGAGCTTTGGGAGACAGGGCAGAAACACCCTTAGGCACCAGGCTGACGCCAACACCTGTCCCAATACCAATCTCAATTCTGTAAATTGTGTCAATTCTGTAAATTGACACAGTCAGCATCATCCGTGGCTCTCAGAATCAAAGCAGTGCAATCAAAGCAAATCAAAACCAAAGGCGCATGGATTAAATGATTCCATGGTGACAGGTTCAGGAGTCATCTAGGGAGACATTCAAGGGTCACTTCACATTTTTGTGTCTTCCCCCATCACGTGGCCTGTCACATAGCTGTTACCTTCTCTGTGGATTTCTAAATCATTTTAAGGGGCATCATTGCTGCCCTTTTGTTGAACACATGAATTCTCATTTGAACAATATTTGGGGAAGAAGGAACTGGATGGAAGCCTGGGAGGAAGCAGTGACAACATGCCTCGCATCGGGTAACCAGCAAAGCATTTGATAGCATGCCTTAGCGTTCTGGAAATTTGTAATGTAATAAGAAATGTAAGGGAAACTGTCATATCACTTTGGGGATAAAACAATACAGAAGACAGTACAAAAGACAAGGCTAGCATTTTATGAGATTGATATTATATAATATTAAATATTATATAAACACATGCATTCCAATATATGTCTTCTATAGGCTAGTATTAGGTGCTAAGTCAGTTTTTATTGGGTAAATAAATCAATGAGTAAATGAATACCTGTGAATTAAAAGCCTGCAATGATTTAACTGAAGATTTAAAAAATGATTAGACTATTTTTGTTTTTAAAAAGTTCTACTGAGATGAGCAAAAATATGCAAATCAAAACTAGCTTTGGTGCTTAATTACAGAAACAGTATCTCTGGTGTGGGGCAAATCACAGAATTTTTATTTTATCTGCTCAAGTAGGAAGTGATCACCTTCCTCCAGTATCTCAGGTACATCTTCAGAACAGTAAAGTAAGTCAGGCAACCAAGTAACTATTACTCTCAGTGTGCAAATAACTACCAAACTTGCAACATGACTTTTTACTTTAGCTTCATGTTTTGTGATCCTTTTTCTGCTGACAGAATTAACCTGACCCACTAACTAAAGTGGGGGCAGTGTTTTGATCAGAATGACAATAAAGACTAATATCTAATTTTGAAAAGATAGCTGATTGAGGGACAAAATAAAGTTGAGCTTGGTTTATTTTTGGCCTTTAAGAAATACTGAACCCAAATGATGAAGGAAAATACTTTTATATTTAATGTGCATAAAAAATTTTCTTGGCAAAGAACAAATTAAAGCTAATGCTATATTTAGAGTAGTTGTATTTGATTATTAGAAAAGCCTTCACAAAAAACTGACAATCTGTACAGTTGACAACATTAATCAAGCACATTAATAATCAACATAATCCCACCAACCCTAGTTATCCAACCAGAGAGATTCTTACCAAGCCACCACCAATGACAGCTACTTTTTTCCTGTGATGATCAGATGAGTCCATATCTCCAAAGTGCTTTTCACAGTTGCTTCTGCTATGGAAGCCACACTCACTCTTCCACATTGATTTCTTGCCGTTTATATATTAACCAAACCCAGGGCCTTTGTCAACCAAGCCCAGTGTTAGGTCAGGGGGGTCCTCCCTTGACAATATTTTACCTAGTAGTAGTCCAAAGTACAATCCATTGAGCTTTTTAAAAAATCAAGAAAATTCATTTCAATAATCGAATTTTGAAAAGTTCAGCCAAGTGAAGACGCTGAGCAGTCAGTGACTTTTCTTCTTCTGTTTTTATAGCATGTATGAGTTTCGTTTTTATTCAACTTCCCTCGTCTGACATCCCAGATCATCATATACAGCAAGATGACATGGATTCATAATTTACCCACGAATGGTTCTTGATATGAAGAGCACTCAGAAATTTCACCTCAAGGTTCCTCATGGATTCTCTTTAATAGACTCTACCGAGGAAAAGTTTTGGTTCCAGGTCTTAATTCAAATTTTCCGAAGCAAGATACTTCCTCTTTTCTTCTTTATAAAGTGCTGGTTACTAGAAAACTTAAAATCTAACTTGTACATTGCCACTAGGGAAATTGGTCAGCAACATGATTCTGTCAACTAATGTCTGGTTTTATAGATCTACTCATTTTTTTAAAAAAAAATTTCATTTCCTTTAAAATATATATTATTCATTTTTGTTCATATTTGCATTTTTTCTGAATCATTATGTGGTATGAATAAAGTAAAACAAGAACATTAATGAACATGGCTTTTCATTTTCTAGTGAAAGCAGGAAGAATTAAGTGTAGATTTTCTACTGGACAGAATTTGAGTTAAATATCATTCAATAGTGACCTCTTGTGGAGAAGTATAGTTAGAATTGCTAGAAAACTGTTAGGAATTTTTATGTATTTATTTTCAATAGGCAATATATTCACATAGCGTGAAACTTAAAGAGGATGTAATGATGAGTAATCACTTTTCTCTTAATCCTCTCTTTGGCAATCAGCAATCACTGCCCAGTGGTTTCGATGTGTGGCCTACCTTATTCTTCTACAAACTTTGTCTCTCCTTCCCTCTCCTCTTCTCCCATCTTTTCTCTTTTCTTCTCTTCCCTTCTTCTATCCCCTCTTTCTCCTTCATGAGTTCTTTGTCTCCCTCCTTCTCCTCTTTTCTTTTAAAATAAATTTTAGCAAACTTGACACCCCTTTCCACATCCTATTTTTTTCCAATTTGCAACATACAGTTCCAGAATGCTTTACTACTTGTTTGTAGAAAGTAACATCTTTTTAAAAAGTTTTTTAAAATTATAAACACACAAACACATAAAGTTCATAGAGATCAAACATAGTGTATTATAACTTCCGGCAAAGCAAACATCTGTCACTCAGGCCCAGAAAGAACATCACCAGAATCCAGGGCTTCGTCCATCACTCCTTTATAGAAATAGTCAGTCAACATCCTAACGTTATCACTTCCTTGCTTTTATTTGTGACTCTGCCACCACGCATGCGTTACTAAAATAGTTTTGCCTTTTTGAACTTTGGTATAAATGAATCCATAGTGAATTCTTGGATGGAACTTGCTTCTTTTTCTTAATATTCTGCTTTTTCTGTGTCTGGCCTGTGCTCTCTCTAGTTCACTGACTTCTATTGCTATACTTTAGTCATGTGTCTGCTGTTGGTGGGTACTTGGGGTGTCTTCCATTCTTAATAATACAACAATGGTGTTTTTATGAACGTTCCTGTACATACAATGTGACACACTTCTACATGAGTATTTTAGGGATTTACAGTTGTTATGCATATTTTAACTTTCCCAAGTGAACCAAAATTACATTCCAAAGTTGTGTGAACTAGGTTTTACTTGACACAATATATAAAAGTTTGTTTTTTGTCACATCTTCACCATCCCATGTACTGGAATTTTTTAGTTTTTACCAGTTTGATGGTATGGTATCTCACTATCCTTTTAGATTGCATTTCTTTAAGCATCAGTGAAGCTGAGCTCTTTTTTTTTTTTAACCAGCTTGTTGAAAATTGCTTTTCTTCTTTTTTCTTTTCTTTCTTTGGAGGGCGGGGTGCTTTTTCTACTCTTATTGAATATAAATTGTATTGTTTATATATGCTGCAAAGAACTTATTCAGTACTGTGATTTGCTTTTTTGCTTTCTTAGTGGTATCTTTTGATGAAAAGTATTCTTAATTTTAAACTTTTTGGGGGACGGGATCATACTATGCAATTCAGCCTGGCTTTGAGTTCACTATGTACCTCAGGTTGACTTGAAGTCACAGCGATCCTCCTGCTTCAGCCTCCTAAGTCCTGGGATTACAGGTGTGCACCACCATACCCAGCTTCCTAATTTTAAAATGTTTGAATTTATTGATTTTTTTCTCTATGGTTAGAATTTTTGTCATGATTTATAATTTCTTCCATAATCTTGAGGTCATGAAGATTTTTTCCATAGTGTCTTCTAAGAGATTTTAAATTTAACTTTCATTTTTATGTCTAACATCAACATAGAATTAGTTTTCATGCTGAACTTTAGATGTCAGAAACGGATTCTCTTTTCTAGATGAATACCTCATATTCCCAGTACTAAATGAAAAGGCTTTCCTTTTCCCACAACTGCCTTTTCATAACCCACTGTTCATAGGTTTGGGCTCCTTCCAAATTTCTATTCTATTCATGTCAGCTACTCTGCAATGCTGATTCCTTAATGACGCAAGTTACCATCATTTAAAAATAATCCTTGATATATTAATACTTTGTTCTTCATGATTCTAAGTGCTTTCATTTCCATCTAAGTTTTAAAATCAGCTTAACTAGGCAGTGATAAAAATAAAAGCAAGAAACAAAAATATCTTGTTTTTTTTTTTTAAACTGTAATTGCTCTGAGGTTGTGTTTCTACCTGGAAAGAATAAAATAAATAAAGTTTTAATCCATAAACATGTTACACATTCCTGGTGAAAAAAGCATTCTCTTTATCTTAGGAAATAAACTGAACTTAAAGTTTAATTGTTTAATATTAATGTTAGTTTTTATATTTGGTTATCATTTGCAAATTACATCTTTTCAAAACTTCTGGTTTCAATTATTTTGTATAATTAGGTTTTGTTTGTTTATTTTTTGGTGCTGGACTTTGAGCCAAGGACTTTGTCCATGTCACACACGAGTTACACCACTAAACAACAAACCAGCCTCTGTACTTAGGTTTTTAACATTGCCTTTGTAAACGACATCATAGTACCTTTAACATCATCATACTTTTGGATTAGTCTTCAAAGATCAAACTTTGATGGTAAGTTCTGTCAATTAAAAACATTAGAGTGTGTCCTTGTTCCCTTTATTCACCAGATCTGGCACCACATAACTTCCGGTTCTTCCTTAAACTCAGAACGATCACGGAAGGTAAATATTTTGAATCTGTTCAGGTTGCCAAGGCAGCCAGAACAGTGCAACTAAAGACACTTGAGAAAGAGAATTCCAGACCTGCTTCAGAAAGTGGCAAGAATGATGGGATAAGTGCATCTGAAGCAAGGGGGTGTATTTTGAGGGGTGTTAGTATTTATGTGTCTTTTACTGTAATAATTTAAAAATTTAAAATGTTCCCTTTATTTTGCAATTATATATAGTATGTCTCTTATTTTTTTATCTGTATTCTTAATCTTTTATTCTTTTTTTTTTTTTTGAGGCAGGGTCTCACTTTGTAGTTCAGGCTGGCACTGAGCTCACTATGTAGTCCAGGCAAGCCTCGAACTCAGCAATCTTCCTGCCTCTGCCTCCCGAGTGCTGGGATTACAGGCGTGAGCCACCACACCCGGCCTTAATCTTTTATTCTTTTCTGTTTTAAATTTGGCTACTTACTTTCAGTGTATTATTCAATTTACTAACTCTTCTCTTCTGTCTTATGAACTCCATTCCCGTTTATCTTTTCCATGCTGGATATCAGAACTAAGGCTGGTGCATGCTGGGTAAGCACTCTGCTAGAGAGTTACATTCCCCAGCCCTGTTCCTAATTTTGATTATTGTAATTCTTAGTTCTGGAGTTTTTATTTGGTTCTTCTTCATACATAATGAAGTACTTACATAGTTTCCAGTACTTTTACCAAAATACTCAATTTTGTATTTTACTACTTAACTACTTTATTACTAATTTTGTATTTTACTACTTAATTAGTATGATTATTTTGTGGTCTGTCTGTTAGTTATTGTGGGGTTGTTTTGATATTTAGTTATTTATTGTAGGTACTCACACCATCTGGCTTCTACGTGAATTTTTTTTTTCTTTTTTTGAGACAGGGTCTCGCTTTGTAGTTCAGGCTGGCCCTGAGCTCACTATGGTGCCCAGGCAAACCTCCAACTCAGCAATCCTCCTGTCTCTGCCTCCCGAGTGCTGGTATCACAGGCGTGAGCCACCACGCCCGGCCCTGTGGTATGTGGTATTGATGGCTGGTGGGTGTGAGTCTCCACGCCCAGCATTGTATGTGGTTACCAGGGATCAAACTCAGGACCTTGCGCTTGCGAGGCAGGCGCCGGAACCACTGAGCTAAATCTCCGGCCCTCTATGTGAAAATTTTAAACTGTGTGCTCAAAATTATATTTGAAAAACATCTGTAAGTAGTGTGAAGCTTAAATATCTTCTACCAAGTACCGTGGTGACTCAGTACCTACTTGGTGTCTTAATTTTTGCATTGCTGAAACAAAATACCTGGCATCCAAAGTTAAAAGGAGAAAGATTTATTCAGCTCACAGTACATAGAGGTTTCAGTTCACTTCTGGGGGTGGTAGCTTTAGGCAATGCACATTTACCAAACTTCCAGGGTCTTCACCGCACCTTTTGCTTCACACTCACAGCTTTACACACTGCCCTCTCGTGGGTACACTGTCCAGACTCTCAGGTCTTCTGAAATCTGGGGGGAAGCCTTCCTAACTCCGCAAGTCTTGCATTTTCCATGGACTTAAAATCAGCACCAGGCAGATGACACCAAAGTCTGCTGCCAGCTGACGCAGGAGCCAGGCTTCCTTCTCTCCTGGCTGTAGGAGTTGAGTGTCTCTGACCCAAATCCCCAGGAACAACTTCCCCAGGCCTTTATCCTTCCGGACGGTGGTGCTTTTGTTTTCCTCAAAACAAGTCTCTCACTTTTGCAGCTTCCTGTGATGCCCTCAGGTCATCTCTATTTTCCTGCTCCTTCTCAGCGATCAACGCATCCTCTGCTCTATCCTTCCAGGCCACAGCTGTACTGGAGTTTCTTTTTTGGCTAAACTCAAAACATTTTAAATCATTCTGCTGGTCTCTTTGCTCTTGATTTTCAATATAGATCTTCCTGAAAGCGCCAAACAGGAGCCATGACACTGCTCCCACATTGGACTGTCTTGAAATTTCTTCTGTAAGATTAATTAGTTCACTGCTCTCAATCTCAATCTTAGGCAAAGTGACTGGACCTCAGAAAAATGCAGCCAAACTTTCTGCCGAGCCATAACACACAGTATCTGAAGCCCAAGAGCCAATGTGATCCTTCTTTCCAGCAGAAACTTTTCAAACTTGATCTTCATTGGCAATATCTATTTTTTAAAAAAATTTTTTGTTTGTTTATTTATGAATTAATTTTTCCAAAATCAGGAAGTGCACTTGTGAGGCAGGTGCGCTGCCGCTGAGCTAAATCCCTGGCCCCCTCTTGGCAGTATTCCTATCAGCCTTCTGGTCTTCTGCACTCTGAGCAGAATCTCCCATTAAGCATAGCCTTTCAGCCCTCATCTCTGAATCTTACTGAACTCTTTTCACAAGCGAACCCCACAGATTCCTGAACTACATGGCCAGGTAATGTCACAGCAACAACCCCACATCATTGTGACCAAATACCTGACACTCACAGTTAAAAGAGAAAAGGTTTAATTAGCTCACAGTTTGTAGAGGTTTAGGTTCATAATTGACTGGCTCCACAGCAGAGTGGCACATGGCAGAGAGACAACAGTTCATGGCAGCAGAGCACAGCAAAAGCATCAAGGAGCCTCAGCATCCTTTTCCTTCTCCTTTTATCTTATTCAGACCACGCAGGGTGACTAACATTCACATTCTTAATTCTAGTGCCCTTGAGCCTAGCATTGCACCATGAATTAATTCCAGTGTCACACACTCTGGAACTAGCCACTTCCAAAAAATTTCCCACCTCTTTTGCATGAGGCTTTGGGGGGACATCTAAACAGAAGCCATAACATGGAGTGGGCAATATTAGTGCAGTCTGTTTATCTCTAGAATGGCTGTTCCCTTGGTATCAACCTGGTCCATATGAACTAAACTAATGATCATCATTCATATTTTTTATTCTTTTAGCCTAGAAGCTCAAGCCTCCTCCCCCACATTTTTTT
The DNA here is from genome assembly GCA_004025085.1 of Thryonomys swinderianus. Lineage (NCBI taxonomy): Eukaryota > Metazoa > Chordata > Mammalia > Rodentia > Thryonomyidae > Thryonomys > Thryonomys swinderianus. Next base: position 16,548 of record PVIC010015627.1, read on the forward strand.
TTTTTTTGCCTGCAACTATTAATACTCTGATGTTGAATGTTATTCATCAGATAGACAAATTTTCTTGGAAGTACTGAAATCGGCAGTTTGGACACAGATAGTATATATTCTAAAGTTTATGCACAACTCTCTGCCTCTGAGCTAGAAGCTTACTCCTTTGTTTGGTACTCTCAGAAACACAATCCACAGCATATTATTATCTGAGCAACTTTAGTTCGTAAAAAAAATAATTTTAAAAGTTTGATACTTTAGGGCCGGAGGGTTGGCTCAGTGGTTCCGGCGCCTGCCTCGCAAGCGCAAGGTCTTGAGTTCAATCCCTGGTAACCACATACAATGCTGGGCGTGGAGACTCATGCCCACCAGCAATCAATGCCACATACCACAGTGCTGGGCGTGGTGGCTCGCGCCTGTAATCCCAGCACTCGGGAGGTAGAGGCAGGAGGATTGCTGAGTTCGCGGCTTGCCTGGGCTCCATAGTGAGCTCAGGGCCAGCCTGATCTACAAAGCAAGACCCTGTCTCAAAAAAAAAAAAAAAAGTTTGATCCTTTAGTTTTTATGAAGGACATAATGCAACCTACTTCACAAGTGATCTGGATAAAGTAGTTTTTATAACTGTGAAATTGACTATGAAGATGCTGATAACTATAATGTTTCTAGATTATTTGTTACATGGGCCAAGTAATCAGCCAGCTATTAGTCAAAAAATCATATCAAGCCAATGCTTGAGGTAAGAGATATTAATAATAAACCATGTAGTTCTGTATAACTTGTAAAAATATGCTAATCATCTGACAGATAATTATTACTATCATGGTAATAAGCCCCAGCTCTTTTTTTGGTTCATATTTAGAATGGATATAATTATTTTGTGTTATTATCTCTGTAGAGTCTCCTCAATTCCTGTAACAAGTAAAGTTACTTATGCATTACTATTTATCCAGGTGACAAACTTAAATCTCCTTTCAGCCCCCCCCCCCTTTTTTTTTTGAGACAGTGTCTCGCTTTGTAGTTGAGGCTGGCTCTGAGCTCACTATGTAGCCCAGGCAAGCTTCGAACTCAGCAATCCTCCTGTCTCTGCCTCCCGAGTGCTGGGATTACAGGAGTAAGCCACCACGCCCGGCTCAGCCCCCCTTTTGACAAACTATATTAAATTCAGATTGATAAAGTGGCTACATAAATGCTGGAGTAATTTGGAATTGATGTTCTTTGGGATGGCAAAAGAAATGATACTTAACTTTTTGTATAGGATTAGCCAAGAGAAAACAGGTCTTGGAAGAATAATAAAGTTGATGACTTTTACAAGTTCAAAAATATAATAACATTCCTGGTAAAAGAAAGAGCAGGGCAAATTACAACACAGTTTAATAATTAAAAGTTACAAGTTTGACTAAGGCTAATTATTTTTCCAAAAATAAGTAGAGAACATTGACTTGAAGGAACTCAGGAAAGTTCCAGATCACCACCCCTTCTCCCTCTGGAGGGCTTCTTTCCTCCCTCTGGAAGGACAGAAGAGTTGATGGTTTAATTCCCCCATCCTCTGATCCTCAAGAGCTGGGGGCAGCGGGACATGTTAGGAATTGGTAAGGTTAACTTGTATTAACAGCAACAAGCTACTGGACTTTAGTTATTTGCTAATCTCTCAAAAGGGAAATTTCTAGGACAGAATGACTTCATGAGGTGTTTACTTTGTGCCAGGCACTGAAGAGTTATGCTTCTCTCTACATACTTGTACATTTTTTTTCATTTAACAAACCAGCATTATTAGAAATAATAAAAGTTTATTAGAAATAGCCATTTAGCAGAAGACTCGATCATATGCTGTTTACTCTGTTGTTTTTGTCATTCTCCTACTGCTGAAGTTGACAGAATGCTGTCTCACTTTATTGGACGTACTCTGCTTGCTCCTTTGTTGTTTACTCTGCTGGCCCGGTACTTTGGACTGGCCCCTCTCCCCGAATGCTCATCTATCTGCAGTGGGTTGACTCTTACTGTCTAGGAGATAGCTCAAGTACAATATTCTTAGCATGATTACCTTCTCTAAACAAAGTGATACTCACCTCATGTCATTTAATACTTCTTGTTTATCTCCTTTGTTGTATTTACTATTATGTGAAGCTGCCACTTGCTTTGTTTACTTATTTGATAACAAATACAAACTGATGGGAGTGAACAGAGAGGAGGGTAGAGGGATTCAAAATAGAATTTTGAGGTAGAGTAGCAGGATTGGTCGGTAAAATTGGAATGGTGTATACATGTGTTTGGGGAACGGGGCAGTATTCAAAAGTTGAGGAAGGGGCTGGGGATTTAGCTTAGTGGTTCTGGCAACTGCCTCACAAGTTCAAGGTCCCTGGTTAGATCCCAGTAACCACATACAACAATGCTGGGCGTGGTGACTCACACCCACCAGCAATTAGTACCACATACCACAGTGCCAGGTGTGGTGGCTCAGGCCTGTAATCCCAGCACTCGGGAAGCAGAGACAGGATTGCTGAGTTTGAGGTTTGCCTGGGCTACACAGTGAGCTCAGGGCCAGCCTGAACTACAAAGCAAGATCCTGTCTCAAAAAAAAAAAAAAAGTTGAGGAAGACTTTAAGGTTTCTAGTGAAAGACCTGGGTAAGGGGTCAACCATTCCAATCATTTGAGACATTTAAGTCTGAAATGTGAACACTGAGTTAGATAACTAGGTAGCTAGAGATGTTAAATGTACAGTTGGCTATATGACTCTGGAGCTAGGAGGTGTTTAGACTGGAAAAATAAGTTTGAAAAGAGAATATTAGCATAAAGATGGTATTAAAAACCATGGAAATGGATAATTTACATAAGGAGAGGAGATTGACTGAGAAAATAGCTAAAAATGAGAATAGCTTGGGTAATTAAATACTGCTTTTAAAAATTGCATGAAATGCTGGGCCTGTAATCCCAGCACTCGGGAGGCAGAGGCAGGAGGATTGCTGAGTTCACAGCTTGTCTGGGCTACTACATAGTGAGCTCAGGGTCAGCCTAGACTACAAAGTGAGACCCTGTCTCAAAAAAAAAAAATTGCATGAAACAACTCTACAGATTTTACAAACAGACTTATAGAAATGACATAGGACAAACCCATTTGGATAGTTTTTTAGGGCTCTGAAAAGAAAGGGAATAAAAAGAAAATAAATATTTGAATAAAAAGAATCATTCCTATATTCCACCAAGTGTTCTAAATTTAGTGTAGTTCATTCAGTTCTCTACCTGAGATCCACTAGAATATTTTCAAAGGAAAGAAAAGGGAAATGTCATGTAGGGATGAGCCCTGAGGTACTTCCTCATTTGTGAGTAAAGATTTGGGGAAAATGGTGTGAAGGACCAGTCAGTAAAATAAAATGAAAGTGGTGTGGGTTGGTGGAGGTGGGGAGTTCAATGATTCAGAGACCAAGAAGGAGATATTTCCATACATTTCCAAGAAAAGGGTGTGCCAGTATTGTCAGGGGTGCCGAAATTTAGAGAACTGTTTGCTGGTTTTGCAACGTGGAGCTCTTTGGTGACTTGACAAAAGCAGCATTCGTGGAGTTATGCATAAGGAAGTTCTAAGAGTTTTAGGGTAGAAAGGAAAGTGAAGAAAGGAAGCTAGTGAGCAAATATGTCCTGAATCTGGAGAGGGAGTAGAAGTGGAAACCAAAGCCAGGACAGTTTTTCCTTATCTGTTTGACTGATTGATCAATTTAAACGTGAGAGGAAAACCAGCAAGGTTTGGGGCACAGACCAATAAAGTGAAATAAACTGATGAAGTAGGAAAGAGAGTGGCAAATTAAAGGAGGGGCACATCCTCGAGAGGGGATGAAAGCCAGCACGTTAAAATAATTGATCTTTGGTCTTCTTTTTCTTGGGGAAGAAAGAATTTTGTTAACTTTCTTGTTGTTAATTTTCATGATTCGCAGTCTTTGAACATGCTCGTTGTATGAATCAAAATGTTCTACAAGACAACCAGTCTAAATAGCAATTGCTGCTTGTTCCTGCCTGTCATTTATCCTTGCAGAAGTATCCCTTTTTAGTTCTAGGTGTGACTAAAAAATGGTGAAAACTTAAAGATTTATTACAGGAACAGACAATCCTGTTAATCCTCCTCAAAATGTTTTTCCTGGAATATTCAAACACACATACATTCATCTCGTCATTCTCACCACTCTGCGAAGCAGTCCCGGAAGTCCTCTCTTGTGAATATCAGTTGTGGCTGCCTCAACATTTTCAGTGTCCTGAGTCATGGTCATTTTCACTTTGCAGAAGAAAAGAAAGTATCATGATGCCAGAAAAATGAATGAAATGGATGAGGACACATTGTAATTTTTTTTTTTTGAAACAGTGTCTCGCTTTGTAGTTCAGGCTGGCTCAGAGCTCACTAAATGGCCCAAACTAGCCTTGAACTCAAAGCAATCATCCTGCCTCTGCCTCCCAAATGCTGGGATTACAGGCGTGAGCCACGACACCCGGCATTGTTGTCTGTGTATTGATTGTTGGTGGGCGTGAGTCACCGCGCCCGGTATTGTTGTATGTGGTTACCGAGGATCAAACCAGGGACCTTGCATTTGCTAGGCAGGTGCTGGAACCACTGAGCTAAATCTCCTGACCCCACATTAGAATATTTTTATATGACAGAAATTGATAACTGTGTACTTGAAGCTAAGGAGATTATTTTGAGGGAGATTGATAGCAATGTTTCTTTAAAATAACTTTTAAAAACTTAATTACTCATGCTATTGTTTGACTTTCTGTATCTCTAAATGTTAATTTGTGGGTTTCTCTTTTGTGATTTTAGGCATTAACTAGATCTGATTTCTTATTACTGCAATGAATAACAATATTATTTCATTGCTGTCCATTCTTTCAATAATTATATCATAATTTTGATTAGATTAATATTTAATATTTGTTTTTTCATAACTATGGCTATTCCAATTCAATAATGACTATTTCCCTTTGCCCAAAAAATACACCTGTTTTTTTCAATTTAATATTTGTTGTGCTTTTTCCTTTTGGTTACATTTTTTTTTTTTTTTTAAGACAGGGTCTTGCTTTGTAGTTGAGGCTGGCCCTGAGCTCACTATGTAGCCCAGCCAAGCTTCGAACTCAGCAATCCTCCTGCCTCTGCCTCCCGAGTGCTGGGATTACAGGCGTGAGCCACCACGCCCAGCACTGTGGTATGTGGTGTTGATTGTTGGTGGGCATGAGTCACCATGCCCAGCAATGTATGTGGTTACCGGGATTGAACTCAGGACCTTGTGCTTGCGAGGCAGGCCCCGGAACCACTGAGCTAACCCTCCGGCCCAGGTTACATTTCTAAGACTGATTTTAAACTCATCTCCAGACTCTTCCCCAATAATTGAAATTTCAATACATTCATGAAGTATTTTACTTTCTGAAAGAAATGCCTCCTGGAGGAGGTGACCGGCGTCTGTCTGGGGTGGTTGTTCTCACTGGTAAGTGCACAGCTATCAGATCTTCATCCAGAGATGTCTCCAGATCCATCTCTCATTTTGTGTATCCTAATTTCCTAAGTCTACGTTCTTGTTATCTATACTAGGTATGATGGATCACTTTCTTGAAGAATTTTCTAGAAAAGGTAGACAATTTGGCCTATATGAAAATATTTTTATCTACACACTTGATTGGATTGAGAGTAGAATGCAAAATTAGAAATAATTTTCCTTAGTATGTTGAGGATATTAATCGTCATCTGGCATCACATGTTGTTCTGTGCAATTTTAAAGATTACTTGTCCTAGTTAGGTGTGGTGGCACGTGTCTGTGATCCCAGCATAGGAGATTGAGTCAGGAGGATCTCCAATTCAAGGTTAGTTTAGCTATATAGTGAGTTCAAGGCCAGCCTATACTACATACAAAGATCTGTCTCAAAAAAGAAAGGAAAAAAGAAAAAAAAAAGGAAAGATAAAGAAAGAAAAGGAAAGAAAAGGGAAAGGAAGGGAAGGGAAGGAAATGATACCTGGTCTTTCATATGGGACTTGCTTCCCCCCAGCCCTGTGAGACTTGGGGCTCTTCTGCTTGTCTTCAGTATTTTAACATTTCTTATTTATACATTTTCTTCTGGCTCATTCTATGAAATTTTCCTGAATATATTGGTTTAAAGATTTCTTCCATTTTAATCTTTTAAATTATTCAAATGTTTGACATGCTGGACTATTTTCTAGTTTTATTATCATACTGTTTTCCATCTCTTTGAATATTTGCTTACATTCTGGGAGAATTTTATGGTTGTATTTCCAAGCTTTTCTTCAAAATTTCTCCTCATATAATCAAGATATATCATGTATGGATACACATCCTCAATGTTGAATGTGATCATGTTGTGTATCTAAAATATACCAGTAAACTCAATAAAGGAAAAAAGATTCTCCTCAGTCTATCAGACTGGGAGGTGTCTTAAATTAGAATCTTCAAAGTCTTCACTAACAGTGAAATGTTTTCTCAATTGTGGGTGTAGAATCCAGGGCCTTGTACATGCTAAGCAAACACTCTACCACTAAGTTCAACCTTCACTTCTATAATATTTTATCGATAATATTTTAATCTTGTTATGAATTTGGTCAACTAGGTGTTGAAATTCAGAACAGAAAACCACTGCATTGTTCACTTGTTCATGAAGCAATAATATTGGTTCTATCCATAACTTGAATAAAAAAATCCAAAGTAAAACCAAAGCACAAAATCCCAGCACATATTAATAAGAAAGCAGGTTAATCATCATCAGGCAAGGCCAGTGTTAAAAGAGCTGTAAGGAAATTAAAAACAATATTTAGTATAGATAAACTAGGTTTCATTCTAGTATTTAATGTATAGTGTCAACCATTAAACACTTTAAATACATTTTCCTTAGTCAAAATATGTAAATTAAGTCAGTGTTTCTCAACTTTAATCATTTACATGGCATCTTCATCATACACTTAATATTTTTTATAACTGACATAAATTTTATTTAAGTAAAAATGAAATTTTATATTATGCTATCAAAAGAAAACCACTTTTGCTCAAATACAGAAGGAAAACACACATAAATACTTGGATGCTCTTGGACATCAACTTTCTTATCTGTAAACAGGAGATATAATGGGTTCTACCTGAGAAGTTGTTTTAAGTATTAAAGGAATTAATACATATTAAGTATTTAGAAAAATTTCTATAACATAATATATGCCATAGGTTATCTTTAAAGTTATTAAAACAACCCATTTATATATAAGGCATCAGTTTGTACATACAATTTCTCAATGTGGAATGTAATTGTGATGTGTATATATAACATACCAATAAATTAAATTAAAAATGTTAAGCCGTGTGTTAGCAACTGGAGATGTGCTAAAAATAAACATTAAACAAAAACTAATAGAGTATAATGGGACCTAAACATCAGACAAACAACAGTCAATATAAATTGGCATAGAAATATCAATATTTTCAAGAGTTTAAAATGATAAGCAATGATAAGGATAAAGATTTTACATGAGGAAATTATGAAGAAAGCATATGTTCATTAAAGCATTGTGAAACTGGAAACTAGCCATCTATATTCATATGATGAAATATGACCAAATTAAGAAGATCATGGTTATGTCTCACTGTGTTCGGCTACAGAAGAGTAAAATTTAAGAATTGAAAACTATTGTTTGCCTACCAAGGGATAAACAAAAAATACACATATGAACTCAAAGAATACACATCAAGTCAACAAGAGCTTCTAAGATAGGAAAGAAAAATGTCACTCCATTTTTAGGGTTGTTTTATTTATTTCATGAAGGAAATGAGCAAATAAATAAAAATATTAGCACTTTCTAGGAAGTCATGGTGATTGTTATTTTTTTGTAATTTTCTATCAGCTATTGAAAACAATATATTCACATTTAATAAGTGTTGTTTGCCTTTTAGTGGTGAAAAGTATATAAACATTGGGTCAGGTAACATATTATTATTTCCTAACACCATTTTTTTTTTTTTTTGTGCTTTTTGAGACAGGGTCTCGCTTTGTAGTTCAGGCTGGCCCTGAGCTCACTATGGTGCCCAGGCAAGCCGCCGCGAACTCAGCAATCCTCCTGTCTCTGCCTCCCGAGTGCTGAGATTACGGGCATGAGCCACCACGTCCGGCATTGTGGTATGCGGTGTTGATTGTTGGTGGGTGTGTTTCCACGCCCAGCATTATATGTGGTTACCGGGGATTGAACTCAGGACCCTGTGCTTGCGAGGCAGGCGCCAGAACCACTGAGCTAACCCTCCGGCCCCCATTTTTTTCTTTTGATTGTGATTTTTAAAATTGTTGTTCCGTCATTGTAATAATGTCTAAATAATCTTTGGTTTCATGTTTTCATCAAGTATTCCAATATTTTCTTAATAGTTGACAGAATGATATAAATAATTAGTATGTTTTTATGGAGTATTTTGATTGCAGTTCAACTATTATAATCTTTATATTTTATAGTTTAAGTAAGTTACAAAATTACATAAATAATGTTACCAAGAGGTTTTACAGAGCTGTGGTCTCTTTATAAGCTTGGCTTTGTGGGTTCTGGAGTTTTGACGTCTGTACACCAATCAAAAGTTCTCTTCCTTTTAAAATTGTCTTTTATTCTAAGCAATAGATAAGAGAGAAAACATTGTGGTTCAAATGCAATTTTATATCAATTGCTGCTTTTGTGGAATCACCTGTTATATTAAAACAAGCTTTTTAAAATTTAGAAATGTCTACCTGTGTTAGTGAAAAAAATTGGGTAATTTAAATGCAAAAAGTAAAAATACCAAGATCATCCCTAACTGTGGAGATCTTCCACACTACTATTTAAGAACGTTCTGAGGCATGTTAAAAAAATAAAATTATAGACTTCAAAATGATTGCTTAAAAACGAGCGCTTAAGTTGTGGATTATGAATAGTTATTAGTCCATGAAGTTTTTGCCTCATAATCCAAAATTACAACTAGAAAGATGTGATCAGCTAGAAATGCAAAAGACTTATTGCACTCCCAAAAGAAAGCGTATACCATGGATAATTACATGATAAAACGAAGTTTTTCCTTTTACTTGTTTCAAATTATTCGAGTAAACTTTTTTTTCCTAGAATATTTCACTAGCAAAATGAACTTATTCATCACCTAAAACTCCCGCCACGCGTTAATAACCAAATTGGCCCAAAGGAAAAGCAGAACCTCTTTTCCCATAATTCCCGTCTAAATTAGTTTCCCATAAATCCGAGGGCTTCAAACATTTGCCCAATAAGAGAGGAAGTTAGCCTGTCCCCTCACCCTCTATTGGCCTTTTACGATTAGTCCTCTCAGTTTGAGGGTGTTGATTGGTTAAAATTGTGGGCGGAACAGATTTTTGACAGCCGGGGCCCGGAGGCGTGGCTACAGACGCCCAAAAATTGTACAAACACTCGCGCGGCACAATGTACCGAGCGCTCCGGCCTTTTGTACGCTCGCGTCGCCTCCTGAGGGCTTCAGCCTCAGCGGCAGCTCCCGGCTTGGGTGACGCGGCCGTCCTCCCGCTCTGGTCCCAGAGCGTCGCTCGAATGGTGAGCTTGGGCCCTGGGCCCCGGCCTCCCGGCGGTGACCTTCAGCTTTCCTGCTCGGTAGCGGCAAGCCCGCGGGCTGGCGGGAGGGAGTCCCCTGGCGTCGCGGCCGGCGGGGAGCCCTGCGCCCGCCCTGGTGCGGCACCCTGCGGCCTCCGGCGCCTCGGGCCGCGCTGAGGGAGAGCCTGCCTCTGGGGCACACAGTGCGGGGAGCTGGCGGGAGAGCCCTGCGGCCCGCTCTAGGCCTCCCCCCCGAAGCCTCCAGCGCCGGGCCGAGGAGGCGGCGTCCGGGGTCGACCCGCCTCAGCTGGTGGAAGCCCCATCCCCGGGGCCTTGCGACGCGGACCGTGAGGGGAGCGGAGGAGGGTGCGAGGCGAGGGCAGCCTCGCTCTGCTCCTTAGCAGGGCCTGGCCGCGTGCTCTTTTGCTTGCCCCTGAACTGTGGCTCCTCGGGCCCACACGGTGCTTTGAGACTCCAGGTGCGGAAGGTAGAAGGGTGCTTTCCGGCCCTCTGGAGGGCATACAGTAGGTTTCTGAGGTAAACATTTTACTTCTCACGAGACTGCCTGTTCAGTTTGTTCAGCTGAATTTAGCCCCTCCGCAACTTTTATAAAGTGTAAAAAATCTGAAATCTGTGAAATTGGAGATAGTGTTCGTATGTATATTTGAGGACATGGAGTAGGACCTCACTATAGTAGAATTAGTACTATATATTCAGAAAGATAGGTGAACTTAAATGTCCATGTTCAAGGTATGTCATAAGTCCTTTTACTCTTTAGAGTGTCACCTTAGATACTCAGACTTTAAGAAGTATTCAGTATGTATCTATGTTCAGAAAAACTTGAGAAATTAATAATAGTATAGGGAGAGTATAATTTTCCACTGCCCACCGAGGTGTACCATGTCTTTTGTAATCTAAGATGGGATTTCAAGTCCTAGTCTCCTCACAGTGAAGAGTTTGGCCAAATTGTCTTTATACCTCAGATTGCACATGTAAGGTTGAGATACAGCTGCTCAGCAAGACTGCACATAGCAAGATGTACATGCCTCAAGTGCTTATTAACTAGACTCTACCTGGGGATTTCAAAGGGGGAAGATATTTTCTGGAGTATCAATTTTAAGATACTTCTCTGCCATCACTACCTAAATCTACAAAGTCTAGAATGTTTTGCATTTTGAATTTCTTGTCCAAGTAATTTTTGTGTATTGTGGAACCTTTAAACAATTTTATATTTCCTTTTTATTGTACTTAATGTGTAGCAAAGGGAAACAGGAGACTGGAAAACTTCTAAATCTGTCCTAGGGGGGCAAATGTCAAAAACTGGTACTGCCTGGCAGGGTTGTAATATTAGAAATATAGATAAGGATAATTTCTTTTTCATAATCTAAACACTTTTCTTTTTGTATTCTTTTTCAACTTCCAAATTTGTTGATTTTGTTAAAAATTATTCCTGTTGTTATTGTTGAGAACTCTAGAAGCCCCCCCTTTTTTTTTTAAAGCACATAGAAATTCTTTTTATAGAAAGATAATGTGGGTTCTGAATGCCCTGTGTGTATTGGGTCGTGTCAATAAGATAGACTCTGAGCACGGAGCATAGAGATTTTGGGGGCAGATTAAGCCAAGCAGTTAAATAAACATAGAAGAGACACCTGAACATTTCAGCATGATGCATACTTCAGAGGAAGTTCATTGAGTGTGAGTGTTTAACAATGAGCACCCAACCAGCTCCGCACTTGCTGTGGTTACACTATGGTTACAGAAGCTATACTTCTTTTAATTGTCATTTTATTTCCTTAATGATTTTTTAGGATGGCCATAAAATTTGAAAAGATAATCTTAGTATTGCAGTGTAATGTCAATAAGCCATTTATTATATATTTACCTATTTTGAGGCTTGGGAGTCACCCTATATATTAGGACCTGACTGAATTTTAGAAAGAAACTGAAAATTCGAAACACTGAAGTCAAATGTTGCATTTTTATCTAGTAAGTCTTTTGAGCTGGGGATTTAGCTCAGTGGATTCAATGCCTGGCTCACAAGTGCAAGGTCCCAAGTTTAATCCCCACATACCAAAAACAAACTAACCTACAAATATTAAATCTTTTTGTATGGGAGAGTGATCAGTTCCCTGTTTGCCTAGAAAGGGGGACTTGAAAGCCAAAGAAAAGAAAGATAATAGAGACTTGTGTAATTTCAAAGTATTTAGTTGGCTGGGAGGTGAGTGCCTCAGAGTGGACAGTAAGGGGAACATTCTTATGGTAGTGAGACGAGATCATAGGCTAATAAAAAGTAGTCCTTCCCCCAGGTGAAACTTTTCTGTTGTTTGATTACTACTGGTTCTGGAAGAACCAGGATGTCTTCGGTTGACATGCACTTGCCCTTGAGAGCATCGTAGTGTATGGAACCATTAAGGCCCCAACTTGTGACGGGAGACAAAATGAGGTTATGTTTTGGCATGCCATGGTTGAAGGCAAGGTGACAGTGGGCTTTTGACACCTATACTCATACTTTAATTATGAAATGATTTCCTCCCAAATTTATATAGAATGTCTCTCAACATTTTTGCATGAGAAATAATTTGAGTGTTCTCAAACACTTAAATGTTCACTTAAATCACAGTGGAAATCTGAAAAACATTTTATCTTCAGAAACTTCCATGGTTTAGTTAAGTGGTTATTTTGTCTGTACATTTGCACAGAGTTGTATTTATTGACTGACCACCCAAACAGCAGGAGAGAGCAACTAGACTGAAACTCTGGGCTGTCAGACTCCAAAAACTGGATTCAATTCCTTATCATTTCTTCTGTATCCTAAAAAGCCGGGATAGTAATTCCAAGATGAGTGCATACCAAGTCCATGAACTGCATTCCTCTCCTGTAAAATAAAAGGAGCTGAAGTGCTGTCAGATTTTTCTCTCCATGGACATCACTGACCACCAGTTTTTCTCTATTCTGCAAACCAAAAGCAGCTTAGGGTCTGTATCTAAAATACACAAATAAAAATACTTTGCGTTGCAGTATTTGTTTTAGGCATCTTTTTTTTTTTTTTGAGACAGGGTCTTGCTTTGTAGTTTAGGCTGGCTCTGAGCTCACTATGTAACCTAGGCAAGCTTCAAACTCAGCAGTCCTCCTGTCTCTGCCTCCCGAGTGTTTGGATTACAGGTGTGAGCCACCATGCAAGGCACTGTGGTATGTGGTTTTGATTGTTGGCGGGCGTGAGTCTCCACACCCAGCATTGTATGTGGTTACCGGGGATCGAACTCAGGACCTTGTGCTTGCGAGGCAGGTGCCAGAACCACTGAGCTAACCCTCCAGCCCTGTTTTAGGCATCTTAATAAATTTGCTATCTGTGTGAATTGCTGTGGTTGTTTCATCTTTCCTTGTCTCATTTAGGTGGGGATTATAATGATAAAATCTCAGGGACTTGTGAAAGTCAAATAAGATAATACAGGAAGAGGGTTGACTACATAGCACTGCATAAGCCACAGTATGATTATTTTTATTGTTAGATGCTTCTCTTTATTGGTCTGGCCCAGGACTCTACCTTGTGGCATAGAGGTTAAAAAATAAAACTTAATTGATTGTATTTTATTTCTGCCTACATACAATGATATTTTTCTTTTCATACAGCCCAAAAAGATTTATGTCATAAAGGGTTTCATACCTCTAGTCTTAGGAGAAAACTAAATATTTTTCTTTTCTGTGGACTATTTGCGAAAAGTTAGTTTTCTGGGAATTTTAAAATCTTTTGAGTCATCTGATCATGTTTATTTTATACTTCATGAAAGATGTACATATCATATTTCTGAATATCTCTCTTAGAGCTCCTTAAGGTACAGTATTGTTTAAATTCCAAAATTTCTAGTGTTTTACAATATAAAATATTTGTTGCAGCTGGGTGTGGTGCTGCACACTTGTAAGCCCTACCTTCAGGAGGCTGAGGCAGGAGGATGGCCATGAGTTTGAGGCCACCCTGGACTATATAGTGAGACCCTATCTTTAAAATGTATGTATTTGCAGTTATTAGCTTTTTTTTTTTCTTTTTTTTGAGACAGGGTCTTGCTTTATAGTTCAGGCTGGCCCTGAGCTAAGGGATGCTTCGAACTCAGCAATCCTCCTGCTTCTGCCTCTCGAGTGTTGGGATTAGAGTCATGAGCCACCGGGCCTGTCATTGTGGTATGTGGTTACCGGGGGGTCAAACTATGGATCTTGTACTTGCAAGGCAGATGCTGGAACCACTGATCTAAATCCCCAGCCCAGTTATTAGCTTTTTTTCTGTTTACATTGATACTAACTTTGTAGAATATTAGCTTCTTCTTGAAAAAGATTTTGAGCCTATAATGCTACCATGAGTAACAGTTTACCTTTGCTTTCCTGAGATTCCCATAGAGTTCCATCACCCTGAAAAGTTAAGAACTGACTTAGCCCGTCTCCTCTCTGCATACTTACTTTACTTTATAAGTGAGAAAAGCTGACTGGCAGAAGATGCCACAACTGCCAAGTGGTGTGTTGCCCTGACTACGAGGCCTGAGGAATTTCTTTTGTACTATGCCCTCTCATGCTTCCTGTTTGCGGACCTGTCTGAATTTTGTTTAAATGCATTATGTAAATTTCAAAATATTACTCATAGATCATTTTTCAAAAATTCCCAGTAAAATAAACATTAGCTTAAGTTTGAGTTGGCCATATTTTGACCAATAATAAGCACATTCATGAAATGGAAAAGATAACTATTGTACTTCAATGACTTCCTTTGTATTTAACATCTATGTGGTGTATGAGTTCTACAGCATTTTTTTTTTTTTTTTTTTTGAGTCAGGGTCTCGCTTTGTAGTTCAGGTTGGCCCTGAGCTTACTGTGTAGCCCAGGCAAGCCTCAAACTCAGCAATCCTCCTGTCTCTGCCTCCTGAGGGATTACAGGCGTGAGCCACCACACCCGGCACTGTGGTATGTGGTATTGATTGCTGGTGGGTGTGAGTCACCATGCCCAGCATTATATGTGGTTACCGGGATGGAACTCAGGGCCCTGCGCTTGTGAGGCAGGCGCTGGAACCACTGAGCTAAATCTCCAGCCCCTCTACAGTCTTTTACATCTGTATTAACGAATTTGAATGCCAAAAATTTCTCAAGGGTAAATAAAGTGGGAAACAAAGTGAGAGTTAAATTTTTTTTTTGTCTTTAGATACTTTAGTGAGGTTGCTGTCCCCTTACAGCCAATAGGATGCTGTTGTTTTTGATATGAGCTTTCTTTGCAAATACTGTCTTATCTTTGTCTTTAGGCAAGCCAAAATTCCTTCCGTATAGAATATGATACCTTTGGTGAACTGAAGGTCCCAAATGATAAGTATTATGGTGCCCAGACTGTGAGATCTACGATGAATTTTAAGATTGGAGGTGTGACAGAACGCATGCCAGTAAGTACCTTTTATAGAAATGTTGGCTTATTTTGGATGAACTGAACTATATTCAAATGAGTCACCTTGCTTTATTAAATAAGTACTTTACAGATTTAAAAATAAAACATTTTTCGAGGGCTGGGCCTGAACTACAAAGTGAGACCCTGTCCAAACCCCCCCCCCCAAACCCCAAAAAACCCCAAACAAACATTATTAGAAAACTATATTCCTGAGTAAAATAGTTTTCTTTCATTGAAATGTCAAAGAGCCTTTTGAAGCTTTAGTATGGTACTATTTTGTGCCGTGTTTTTGAATATTTAGAATTTTTATTGGATGAAAATGATTATCTTTTCATTCCTATTGGCTATTCACAAGTTTTTTTTTGTTGAGGTTTTACATTTTTATAAATATTTTTTATTTAGTATTCTAATCTTATTTCATGTTTTGTTTTTATAGATTTAAATTTTTTATTTCTCTTTAATATTATGCTTTTTACTTTGGTTTCAGTTTCCAGAAAAGTGTACAGCACACAAATATATCCAAGTATTATTCACCATATCTGGCATATAGAAATACCTAAGTGGATAATGAATACATAAATGTTCAATGCCACATGAGTGATTTAATAATTAGAAACTTTCTACCACATTTTATTGAGTCTGAGTTCATCAACTAGAAGATATACCAACATCTACCACTAAGAAAGAAAAAAGCTAAAGTTGTGATACACATTGATTGTAATATGCTTTTTGATTTCAGAGGTATTAAAAGTTGAAAAGGGTTAGTGAAATGTATTACAAATCCCACTGGAACCAAATCAGAATGAAAAGTAGTCAGTGAAGATAGGCTAGCAAGCCTAGAAACCATACCAGGCTTCATCCAGGAAGATACTGTTTACCAGCTGTCTTCTCAATGACTTTATTCTAAATGATTTTAACTTACATATTTTAACTCATTCCTAACCCTTCAAGACTGAATCTTCACTGGTTGAAAGAATTTTATGATAGGCAACTGAATCTTTGGAGAAAATTTGTCATTGTCACCTATCAGCTGCATGGAAATGCAGGTAAACATTGAGTCTGACTCCATTTTGGAATAGCAAAAGGTAGCACCTGATCCTAAAATAGTCCGTATAATTCAGCTGTGGGATTAAAGAGGTCAGCCCCTGACTGCATCGGCTGTCATCGATGCTGTGATGTGGTTTGAGGATGTGGCTGCTGCTGCTCCAGCAACAGGGCAGTCATTTGTATCCTGTCTGTGTGAAAGGTGGATGTCTAGGTTATCAGCTTATTCATGTTTGATTTCATCTGTCTTAATTTCCTGAGCTTTATTAAATACTAAGCAGAAATCCAGCACTTCATATTTGAAGTAAAGAAAAACAAAACCAGAAAAGATTGTGAACTTCTACATTTTATCTTAGCAAAAACGGCCCATAAGTGACAGTAGGAATAAATGTAAATTAAAAATATAATCCTCTTTTTCTTCCCAGTGATATATGATGCTATTCTGTTTTAGTAATATCTCATGTAACTTTTTCTGCTATCACCTTTTTTCATTTTTCTGGATCTATAAATCCTCGATTTAGTTGCTCCATTCAGATTGCCAGTATTGATTGACATTTGCTTATGACATTTGCTTATTGACATTTGCTTATGACATTTGGTAGTGGTCATATAAAAATTTGTTTATTGCATTTTATTATTGTTTTCATTTGGGATTTGTTTGTTTGTTTTGAAACAGGGTCTCACTATGTATTTCAGCTAGTCTTAAACTCACCAGGTAGCCAGGCTGGCCTCAAACTGACAGCAATGCTCCTGCCTCAACCCCCAATTGTCTAGCTTTATATAAAGATTTAAATCCCCTTTTGTTAACAAGTTCAAAACTTCAAGTTTTTAATTCTATGGACCATCGATCTCCATTTTCTTTGAGTAAAACATTTATAATGTTTTAATTTTGCTTACTTAAAATTCAAAATGAAAAATTTTCTTTTCCTTTTATGTTTGCCCTTCAGCATATATACTCATTTTGCTCTAAGTTTATGTGCTTAATATGTCTTATTCTTTTATTTCTTCACGTGACTTTACTCTGAGAATTATAGTTTCTGCTTTATAGACTCATTATTCTCTTCGCCTTAGTTTTTCTTTCTCTATGCAAACTTCCTTTGAGATCTGCACACATTGTATAGTCCTAGTTTTGACCAGACTTCATAATCCACTGGTTTGATAAAAAGCAGTGTGTTATTTCCTTCATCAAAATATGATAAAAAATGCCGGACGTGGTGGCTCACGCCTATAATCCCAGCACTCGGGAGGCAGAGACAGGAGGATTGCTGAGTTCGTGGCGGCTTGCCTGGGCACCATAGTGAGCTCAGGGCCAGCCTGAACTACAAAGCGAGACCCTGTCTCAAAAAGCAAAAAAAAAAAAAAAAAATGATCAAAAGTTATTCAGTTTATCTTTCTAAAGTTTGTTGAAGTGACTTTGATTAGCAAATGAAAAGATTTGTATAAAACAGGTGAAAATATGGGTATGTGTCAGAGGTGAATCAACTTTAAGCGTGGAGAACCCTAGGTTTTAAAAACCTGAGAAATTTCTTATTGAGTGCCAAGTCTTCACTAAGTAGATCCTATTGGTTTTTTACTTTGGGAGTGATGATAGCCAATTATCATTCATGGTGGTTAGCTCATAGTAATTAGAGATAAAATATGTCACTGATTTTTTTTTTAAGAGAAGAAAGAAAACTATACCATGGGAATGGCTCTTGTTGGAAAACTATTGAATACTATTAGTTTTGAACATATACTATGTGAAATAAACATATACTTTGAAGTGTATATAAAAGTTCAATAAATTGTGCATTTTGTATAAGTGAATGTCATGTGTATGTGTGAGTCTCACATATAAATACATAAATGACTCACCTTATTTTGTTTGGTTCTTTTATTTCATACACACACATATATATAAATATATATATTTATACATACAGACATACAATGTACATATATATGTAATATATACATCTATTATACACATATGTAATATACACACATATATGCAATATAATATATACACATTTAATATACATATATAATATATATTTTATAATATATGTTATATTATAATGCATTATAATATATTATATTATATTAACATTATATTATGATATATTATAATATATATCATATAATTATATATATAATATATAATATAATATATGTAATATGTAATATATAAACCTAATCTTTAGGTTCTAAACACTTGAAAATCATAGCATTAATTTGGTAACTTTTTGCATCTGCATAAAATAGTATACTTTCATTCTTAACTGAAGTTGCAAATTTGAGATTTTTTAATTTTTATTTTTTAGATCCCTATTATTAAAGCATTTGGCATCTTGAAGCGAGCAGCTGCTGAAGTAAATCAGGATTATGGTCTCGATCCAAAGATTGCTTCTGCAATAATGAAGGCAGCGGA
>PVIC010015628.1:0-34920 GCA_004025085.1 Thryonomys swinderianus
TCCCGAGGGTCTCCTGAAACACGAGGGGCCTAGGTCTGGGAGCCCCACTTTCGCTTCCAGAAACATCAAAGGACAAGATGTCCTCAGGAGACGAGGTGTGGAGATACCCAGAATATCCAGCCAGCAGGATTCTACACAAACCTCAGTTAGTTGTGGATCCCTATGTTACCTGGCCAAGGTCTCAAGGTAAAAACTGCCAAATGGCATTTATTCATTGTTTACTCCCAAAATACTCATTGAGCTCCTAAGGTGCTTTGCTGGAAGCAACACTAAAAAAAAAAAGCCTAGTTTTTAAAACTCAATTCTCAGGAAATATACATATTTTTTCCTGATAATAAAAGAAACAGTAACTTTTGAAGAAAAAGTACAACATGAGGCTGAGGTACTGAATATGAAAACTAAGTGCGTAAGATGTTAGAATTCTTATTATAAAGGATTACAAAAACTGAGTTAGTGCTAAGTATTCTTCTTAGCCTAGTT
Organism: Thryonomys swinderianus; assembly: GCA_004025085.1. Taxonomy (NCBI): domain Eukaryota; kingdom Metazoa; phylum Chordata; class Mammalia; order Rodentia; family Thryonomyidae; genus Thryonomys; species Thryonomys swinderianus. The sequence continues at coordinate 481 of PVIC010015628.1, forward strand.
ATAAGCATAGAGGTGATTTATGAAATTATAAGTACATACCCAAAAGCTCTCTTACAATATGAAATTGAAGATGTTAATAAATTCTAGAATGTATGATGGATATTGTGAAACAGAAAATATGCAAAGGGAAATGTGGAGGAGTAATGAGGGGTAAAGAAAAAATATGATTGGCATTAAAAAAAGGAAACAAAGTTTATATATTTATGGGGGTGGAGGGTTGTGGGGTGGGTAGGGGAATGGGAAAAAAATGAGAATTAAACTGTGTCATATACTGGTACACATTCCCAATATTGAGGGTGATCACAATGTGTATATACAATGTACCAATAAAGATAAATTTTTTTTAAAAAAGAATATGAAGAAAAGAATAAAGAACACTGAGAAAATTTTCTATATATGAAATAATTTCCTTGATTTCACCTGATAAAATCATTTGTATTAAAAAATCACTGATGACTCCTAATTAAAAACAAAATGCTAGTAACATTACTGACATTTTTCATTCCTAGTTGTGAAAATGAATACTCTGAATATGTGCAACCGGGCAAGAAATGGCTGGTAACATCTATGCAGAAGACCCCCAAGCTTTCCCGCACACTGTACAGTAGAGAAGTGGCTATTATTGAACTTGTGGCTTGAGAACTCAGACAGCTTATCACTGTATATCTGCAGCTGCACCTCCTTATTTATCATAATGTACAGTGAGAATCCCAATGAGAAGGAAGATATGTCTTTGTCTAAGCCTATGAGCACAAATAAAAACACCTATTGAAAAAACGGTAAGTTCAGAATTTTACAATTTCCTTTAGGCTCACATTTTTCTGACTGAAATATAATAAAGTGAACAGTAAAAAAGCATTCCTGCTAGATTTTAAAATGTGAACCTATTTAATTGTCTTTGTACATTTTATAAAAGTAACAAAATATTTTTGATCTAACAATACTTTGGACTTCTCATAAACTTCCTGCAAGTATTGGTAAAACATAAACTTCCTGCAAGTGTTGGTAAGACATCTGTCTTCTAAATGTTAAGTCTTTAAATGGTTTTATTTCTATGTATTAGTGTTTTTATTTTGCATTTCCTAAATTTATCTGTAAGGATTATCTAAAAACATACCTAACAGCAATAGCACAATTCAGAGTTGCTTACATTAGCTATAAGTCATTTCCTTATTTATCAATGAAATTCTCTTCTCTAATATTTAGACCTAAAGAAATCAATTCAAGAATCCCATAGTGCCTGATTGTATTTAAGCCCCTCCTGGAAAATTCCAAATTTCTACATTTCTAAAGTACAGTGCAATGGTGTAAGAAAATCTCGAGCACACTGATGGCACTCTGTAAATTCTAGCTCCTTCTCTTCCCTTTAGCTCCTTCTCTCTTTTTCCCTAGACACAAAGGGATATGTGGAATTATTTTTAAATGTGTTGAAGACTTGAATTGGATTCTCTGAATATAATTCAGGAAGTCCCAGATAAAAGCATACTCACACTCACTTGCTTAATCCCATGATAAATAAACAAATGTCCTATTTTCCTTCCCATTGCTTCTAAGTATTTTATTCTAAAGGTCAATAAGAAGTTACATTTTTGGTGGAAAACATGAAAAGATGATTCAAATTCATATGTGAAGAGTACCCCTGTGTGTAGCTCCTTGCAACACCCAATGGGTTGCTACCTGAGGAGTGGAAGTGTCTTACATAGGACTCTTGCCAGCTTGGGCCCACAGGGACTCTACGGGGGCAAAAGGAAGCTCCCCAAGGAGACAATCTGATGAAAGTTAATTATTCAGCCAAACTGTCACCTTGCTTGCCTTGGTACCTAAAGCAAACATCTGCACTCAGCACAACTCTGTGCCTTTGTGGCTCTTCAGTGAACCTAGGGGTTGAGTCAGTTGGAGGCTTCACTCCATCCCAGTGAAGACAGATATTTTGTCTCTTGTGTCTACATCTGTCTCTCTAACAGGTTTTGCTGGCCCCGAACCCACCACCCACAAATAAGGATGAACTAGGATTCATGAGAGTAACAAAGCCCACTGACTGACTCAGAACTGATGCTTCTCTGCCTCTACGGCTCGGACAAAGGCTACCTTTGTCATGTGTGACATCGTGAAATGATGAAATGTTGGAACTACTATTCAGTCTTCCACAAGACTCACAATTATTAGCAGAAAACTGTTAATATTGCTAATTATAATGGGATAATCCAATATTATCAGGCATTTGTATCAGGCAATCATGAATACAAGCCTATGAACTGTCTGGAATTTGCATTCTTACTTTACACAGGTGGAACTGATAGCACAGAGGGATGAGGGTTAAGGTTGTTCTGACTTCAGGCAAGGAAACTGTAGATGCGTAATGACTCCAGAGACCAAACACCAGACCATTTATTCACTACTGCGTCTCTGCTATGACCATTGCCACCATCTCTGTTTTATTCTCACCCCAAACTTCTGTGCAAAATTCCAAATAAGAACAGATTTTGTTAGAGAGAGAGGTTAGATGAAAATGACCTGAGGTCAGGGCCGGTATTCTCAGCACCCAGTATAGGCTCAGGACACATGGAGCCTTAGTAATTTGATGGGGAAAAAATGGCCCAGAGAACAAAGGATTTTTACTTTTTATTTTCTATTACTAAATGTTGTGGTACATAATGATTGCATCCCTTGTGAGGAGTTGGCACAAGCACATAGCAGGTCTCAGTTCCTTTTCCATCCCCTTCCCCTCCCCTGCCTCCATCCTCCCCCTTCCCTTGGTTTCCTTCCCATTTTTGAAAGATCTGTCTCCCTACTTCCTGTTATCTTTTATTTTGCTCTTTATTTATAAGTTGGACTTATCATATTAAAAGAAAACCATGTGATATTTAAGCTTGTGTGTCTGATGTATTTTACTTAATATTACAGTCTCAAAGCGCATCCGTTTTCCTTCAAATGAAGTTTCTTCTTTCTTATGACTCAGTATTAGTCCATGTGTAAGTCCATTTTCTTTATCCATTCATCTGTCGATGGACACATAGGCTGATCCCAAGATTTAGTTGCTATAAACTTGGATATGCATGTATCACTGTAATACAGTATCTTTAATTCTGGGAAGATACCTGGAAAGGAGATAGCAGGTCAAATGGAATTTCTAGTTTTATTTTTTTGAGGAATCTCCATATTTATTTCCATAATGGTTGTACTAATTCCTGTTCCCACCAACCATGAAGAGGAGTCCTTTCCAACATGCCCTTGCCAGAATTTGTTATTATTTGGTTTCTGGATGATAGGCTTTCCTTTCTTTCCTTATTGGGCATTTGTACTTTTTCTCCTTAAAAGTGTCTACTTGCCCATTTTTGATTTGGCATTTTATTTGCAGGGGTCTAATTTTTTTAGCCCTTTGTGTGTTTTATATATTAGTTCTTTATCTGAGGGATAGATGGCAAATGTTTTTCTCATCTTCCAAGGTGTCTCCTCACTCTGGAAGTTGCTTCTTTTGCTGTGCACAAGCTTTGTAACTGGATGATATCCCCTGTGCTGATGCTTCATGCTAGGTCCTATGTCCTGTTCAGAAATTCTTTCCTTATGCTTATGATTTTGACTTTTACCTATTTAACTGTCCAGCAGATTAAGTATTTCTGTTTTAAATTTTAGCTTCCCAATTCATTTTTATTTTAGTTTAGTATACATCTAGAAAGATGGTCAAACTTCAGTCTGTGGAGAGCCAGTTTTCCCAGCACTGTTTATTAAAGAGGATATCTTTTCTCCACGGTATGGTTTTGGCCCTTTGCCAGAGATAAAAACAGTTTAGCATGGTTGCAGTTGTTTCTACATCTGCTGTTCATTTTCAAAGCTCCATGTTCCCGGAATCAGTTTAATTTTTTGTAAATTGCTTCCTCAGTGCAAAGTGAGAAAGGTGGGATTAACCAGGAATTTCAATCTATATGCTTCTGAATTTTATACAGTAATTTATAAAACTTTTAAAGATAAATATATTTGCATATGTTATATCATATACAAAATTATGTTTATTTTATTGTTCAGGGGAAAAGTTATGACTTCCAAATATAAATTCCACTATTTAGCCTATAGAGTATTTACATTTTTAGTTGGGCTAAATGTTGTTGGTACATTATGACACATTAGTTTTGTGAATTGTGGACAAAATTAAATTGCTATGGAATGACTTCAGAAAAGACATGGATAAATTATATGTTTCTAGAAATGGCAGAGTTGCTGGCAGAGACCGTGAGGTACATGATAATTTTCTGTCTCATTTTTATATTAATGTAAACCAACAGCAAACTTCTTATAATTCACTCCCTATAGAACAAACATATCAACCCCCTTCCATCATTCCCCACCCTAATGCACTCTTCAACTTAGCCGCATTCAGACATGGAGGGAAAGATCACATTTTCAAATTCAGATGACAAAGTGAGGTACTGAGAAGAATGTTTGCCACCTAAGTAAAATAAAGTCAATTAATACATTTAATTTCCCAATATGACTTGTTACATATTTCACTTTCTAATGTTTATATTTCTTTTCTAGTGTTTGGATCATAATTATGATTTGGAAGCTTCTCCTGCCCTTGGTGTGAGGCTCTGTTGGACCTGCAGGATATTCACAATGAGTGAAAGAGCAGAGGTACCTTCAAAAGACTGAAATATTGAACAATAGGATGACAGGAGCCAAAAGAACAAATACCCAAGGGCTGGGGATTTAGCTCAAGTGGTGCTGCACCAACCTTGAATGCACAAGGCCCCTGGTACTACAAAAAAATAATAATAATAATGATAATAATAATGAATAAATAATAATTTTAAAAAATTTTTAAAAAGAACAAATACACAGACTTGAGAAGGAGCAATACTAATGGGTACAAAATGTGTGGATATGACTTGGGGTGTTTTCTTTCTTTCTTCCTCCATGTAGTCAATTAGATCAGCATAAAACATGGCCTTTACTCTGCAAACACAGATCTCTGTATGACAGATATTTTCTACAGTAATTCTCATCGCTAATGTTTCGGAATCATACCTGCAGGAGCGATGGGGTTTAAGCAGTTATGGACTCTGTAATGTGTTTAGTGGGCTGGGGGGGATACAACACCTGCTTAAGTGAATACTCCCTTGAGCACAGCAGTGTCTGAATTAGCCAACTCTAATGCCTTTCCATTGATATTGAAGGACGGAGCCAATTTCTCTCATTCCACAGCAAGGAGAACTAAGCAGCAGTGTGGGAAAGATCACATGACCTATAATACAGTTCAGACTGACTTCAACTTCTGGTTCTATCACTTTCAATGTACTCTCTGTGGTAAATGATACCTTTCCTTTCTAACCTCCAGTGTCCTTAGCAAAAGAGGATGACCCAGTTAGCTTTCAACAAATATTTGCTGTTGTTATGATTAATAACCACAAGGGGCGCCAGTATCAAAAAAAGGGAAAGGTCACTTCCCATGAGAGGTCAGTTTTGGGACGATATGATGGAGTGCTAGATATCTGAAGCAACCACAGAAGATCCAAATTGACCCTTCCTATTAGTAGCTGCCCCAGGAGCTTGAGACTCAATGATCGGAAAAATAGATCTGAGCCTGGAGAGATGGGGATATAAGCTCTGGCAACAAAGAGCACTCGGAAACAGGAAGTACAGAAAGGCATGGGAATTAGCCTGCAAAAGGGAGAGGTCAAACACTAACCAGTTAAAAAAAAGAATGTGATAGAAATGAGGTATCTGAATGAACACACTGAACACGCACAATAAAGCCTGTACCCGTGCTCTGTGCTGAACATAGGCACTCATTGCCACTCTCTTTGGAAATAAAGTTTATTAATTTGAAAATGTAGACATTTCACCTAAGAATCAACAGAAGCAGAGAAGATGAAAGAGTACATAATAGCAAGGGACAGCTCTTGTCAGCAGAGCTTCAGGAGTGAAAAAAAAAAAATGCTCAAAATGTCAGCAGCGAACACCAGCAGACAGGTGCCAGCCAGGAGCAGAGGTTGCAGGAAAACAGAGAGGCAGGCACTGGAGAAACCTGGCACAGCAGGCCTCCTCCAGCCTGTCTCTGCTCAGCCCCAACAACTCTGGCGGCTGTTTCAGGAAACTAGAATGTTCTCCCAGCACACACTGAACAGCGCGTGGCTCCCCGACACCCACATTTTCCCCACTCAGCTTCAGAGACATCCCTTCATTTTACTATTTTGTTCCATACAAGCATCCAACCAGCCTTGAAGTGAATGTACATGAAATGATACCCTGTGCTGTTTTCCAATCCATGTATCACAAGAGCTCTCAACATTTAAGCATTTCTTTTCAATTTTGAAAACACCTAAGATACGGGTTAATTTGCTAGTTCAAGGTCTAAGAGTATATGTATTTTCCTACTTAGCATCACTGGTCATTTTAGAATCATATAATGAGATGTATAATTAACCTTTATGTGTTATAATAATTTTGTGTCAACCAAACGAGAAGAAGACAACATCGGATGGACCTGAATTTTTACCTATGACTTTGTTGCACGGTGGTCCGCTGATCCTGGACGGGTCACTGAACTTCCGTGAGCTTTAGCTCCCCCATTCCACCCCACAAGACAGAATGACAAGCACTACACAGACAGCAGAGTAACATGTTTGATGCTCCCTGGACACTTACTACTTTCCCCCATTCTTGCCCATTCTGTCCCCTTATCCTGATTGAAGTGCCTACGAAGTAAATATGTATTTAGAGGCTTTGGCCTTATGAGCATTCCAAAGTATTTGTTGAAAAGTTCCCATCTGTCTCTCCTAGACTCTTTGGTCTACAGCTGATATCTATGAAAAGGAGTTTGTCCTCAATAAACTTTCAGCTTAATTGAGGACATCCACCCTGACGCAAATTTAAGAGTTACAGTTGATGCATTTGCCAAACAGAATAAATGTGCCTCCAGATTAAAAAAAAAAAAAAACCTACCCCAAGGAATTAATCCCATTAACTTGTATACCAATCTGCAATTTAGAAATTTGTAAGACACAGTTCTGTATTCTGAGGGGAAAATTTAGAAGGTTAATCAATGAATTCTCTTGAAAGTGCAACTAGAGTCAAGAGTGATCTTTTGAAGATGATGCCTTGTAGGAACTACAGTGCTTTCTTATCAGAGTCTCTAATTAGTAAGCATATTAATATCCCTGAATCCAAAGAGACCACAAGAAACCCAAGTATTGCCTACTTGAAATAATTGCATTTGTGTCAGGAAGTATTTTTGAATAAAATTCAAGCCAATTTTAAAGCACAAGTAGTCTTTGGAAAAAAACGTTGTTTTTTGTTTTTTTGTGTTTTTTTTTGAGATACGGTCTCACTTTGTACTTCAGCCTGGCCCTCAGCTCACTATGTAGCCCAGGCAAGTCTGGAACTCAGCAATCCTCCTACCTCTGCCTCCTGAGTGCTGGGATTACAGGCGTGAGCCACCACACCTGGCACTGTGGTATTGATCACTGGTGGGCGTGAGTCACCACGCCCAGCATCGTATGTGGTTACAAGGATCGAACTCAGGGCCTTGCACTTGCGAGGCAGGCGCTGGAACCACTGAGCTAAATCTCAAGCCCAAAAAAAACGTATCTTTGAGTCAATCTCTTAACTGATTTTATAATGTCACTACAATCGATGCAATCTCTTGCAATGGTGGGTAAGAAAGAAAATGTTCAAACAGTGTATATGTTTGGATCTTCAGAATGCTGTTAAAGATAACATCCTAGGGACAGAGATTTAGCTCAGTGGTTCCAGTGCCTGCCTAGCAAGTGCAAGGTCCCTAGTTCGATCCCCAGTAACCACATAACACAGTGCCAGGTGACTCGTGCCCACCAGCAATCAGTACCACATGCCACAGTGCCAGGTGTGGTGGCTCACACCTGTAATCCCAGCACTTGGGAGGCAGAGACAGAAGGACTGCTGAGTTCGAGGCTTGCCTGGGCTACATAGTGAGCTCAGGACCAGCCTGAACTACATACAAAATGAGATCCTGTCTCAAAAAAAAAAAAGAAAGAAAGAAAGAAAGAAAGAAAGAAAGAAAGAAAGAAAGAAAGAAAGAAAGAAAGAAAGAAAGAAAGAAAGATAACATCCTATTATTTTGAAAAATATGATCCTTGGAAAGATGTAATTTATGGATAACTAATCTCAAGGTTTCCTACTTTTAAAAATAAGCAGTGAATACTGACATTGGGTATTCATTCATGTGACCCCAAACATAAATACAACACTCCATTTACAATTTACTCGAGTTAATTGTTGACTATCTACTGCTAGGGAATCAGTGTGGGAGGATGTGCACTAAATACATTGAATGGCCTGAATTTTCTAACATCACCAACACTAATAACTATTATTTTCTAGTAAATATTGCCAATAAATATAATTTACTGCCTTGTCTATGAGGTGAGTAAAGCTGCCTTAAAGGCTATTGTTCTAGTTAATCCCCAAAGCAGTTCTAGGAGACAGATTGGTATGACTATCTCCTGGCCCCCTCTGTACACTTGGCCCAGGCTACACCAGGTGTCTCCCTAGGGAAGCCCTGACTGGACTGTGGGTTGCTCAGCTCCACAACTCACATTCCTACAGTTGTATAATGTTTTGCACTTATGTACGTGGAAGTCATTTCATTTAATTCTTACACAAAAGTTATGAAGTGGAGAAGCAGGGATGTTTTTCAAGCAAACAAATCTAAATGACTCATCCGAAGTCTCAACTTGCTTATATCACTGCTAGGACTAGGACCCAATATTTGAGGTCTTTTTCTTCTAGAGCTTGTTCCCCATGAGCTGACTCCAATGAGCTCCAACACATCTCTTCTAAAACAGCCTGTGCAATCTCATAAATCTTACAAGTCCTGACATTCTGGTATAAGAAATATGGCAGAAAAGGAAAAGTGAAGAGCTGACTTCTTTTAAAAACAGTTAAATGTTAATGACATGGACTGTTAGACTCTGGGTCTGAGACCTTTCTCAGATATAAACCATTAGGCAAAGATGAGAAGCTTCCTTCCAGAGCAGCAAATGTTGATCTGGTGACATGGTTCTTGCCTCCAGTGACTTCACTTCTGTGACATAAATGAATAATACCTATGTGCTCATGCTGTGTGATGAGTGCTGGTGCAGCTGGATGACCTTGATCATCTCCCTGTTGCTGAATTGTTGCCATAAAGGTTGAGTCTTCATTTTCCTGGCCATTATTTAGAGGCAAATCTGTCCAGTGTGAAATGGTGGCTTGGGTTTTTCTGTGACCTTACCCAACAAATCTAATTATGTGGCATTAAGATTGAAATTTTTTGTAAATGGTTTCATTTAGTGCCTTTCTGTTTCCACTGAGTCACCTGTGAATGAAGGGGGAAAAAAAGTATTTTGAATTCTTTGAGAGAACTTTAATAATCTGTTGGTTATTTTAAAATAAATATGAATTAAAAGTAAGCAGATAGACTGCTACTTGTGGAACTTTGAAACAATTAAATTTAGTTAGGGAAGTTAGTTTAGGTGAAATTAAAATATGAGTTTATGCTATAAAAGGAACAAATATCTGACTGAAGACAGCTGCAAAAGTAACAAAAATTCAGACACACATCTAAAGAAAAATTACTTTGCCTGATCTTTCCAATCCTATAGGATAAAATCTTGTTATGTATTTGAGCCAACAGGCTCATATCCATCTTTGCTTCAAGCTCTTGATATTTTACTTGTCTTTCCTTGACGACTTTCTATATCATACCTTATTTCTTTGCCTTTCTACTCCACCTCTTCCTCTCTGTTATCTGAATTTTTCCTCATATTGTTGTTGCTGTTGCTGTTATTTTCCTGGCTTCTTGTACCTAATTCCAGCAACAAGATTAAGCAGATTATTGTAATTTCATTGTTGTTGTTTCCCCACCATGCTGCCAAATTCATTCTTTGCTAAAGCTCTAGGCTTTTACTGAGAACATAGCCAAATCCAATCAACAGATAGTTCCTGGCAGACTTACATGAAGGCTTATACAAAAACAGCGCCACTCAACTTTGCTCAGGTCCTGGCTTCTGACTTGATAAACCACTGGATTAGAAAAAGTAAGAAAGAGTCCTTTTATGCTCTCTGCTATTTAATTGTTTCATTTCACTCCTAAAAGCCAAGAGAAAATTAACTTGGGGCATTCTGAAAGATATTTCTCATTTGGAATGCCTCATTTTAATAAATTAGCATATCTGATTTTTAAACGGAAGCATTGCTTTAAGAGTAACATGGACACCAGAGCTATCTGTCACTCTCAAATATTCATCAGTTTCCTCTTAGTGGTTTTGAATAACAGAAATAAGTCGTTGGAATAAAAATGCCTCATAAGAAAAAGATCTTTCGCTCTGATTGCCTCAGCCCTGCCTTAGTATGTTTACCCACTAAAAACAGCTTGTCTTTGTCTAGCATTATCTACAACAGAGAAATCAACTGTACCTAATTATTGTAACCAGGAGATCTTTTCAGTTCGATATTTTACAAAATGAATGACTGTCAAAATGAGCTGACAGAGAGGACAGTTAAGGAATTCAGTTTCCAAGTTGCATGTAAGAACCTAAAAATCTTACAAAGGAAACGCTGCTGATAATAAATAATCATTTTCCAGTAGATGTTTGGGACCTTTAATCCTGATTTATTCACTTCAATAGATTAAGGGTTACCTGCTAGATTACTAAGGCACACTTCTGAGTATATTGGTGGGTCGTGGAGGTGTGGCCTCTCTGGCCCTGCTCCCCTGTTTTACTTCCCAGCCACCATGAGCTAAGCAACTCTGCTTGCCATGCCCTTCTGTGATGAGGCTCCTGCCTGGGAGATGTACTGCATCTCTTGAAATCGTGAGTTAAGTAAATCTTTCTTCCTTCAAGTTGTAGGTGTCTGGCATTGTGCCTCAGTGACAGGAAAGCTGACTCACAGGGTGACTCCATTTTCATGTCATTGGTATAAGAGCCTCTGAAATGTGGGAAATTATTTTCTCAAATGGCAGTTACTCTGAGGAGATTTAGTAAAAGTCAGAATTTTCCTACCAAGGTGTAAAGGTTTACTTGCTGTAATCTTGGGGAAATATTGAAAACAAGGTTTACTGAGACTGTTCTTGGTATGAACATTTTTATTTCCATAGAAAGTTTTGTTGCATGCTAAATTCTAGATAGCTATAAATAAAATTTAGGTCAATGATCATAAAATCAATGAAAATCTAGCAAGGTGGTATGAATAAGAGTGCAGTAACTACCAAAACTGATTACTCAATAATTTCATGCCAAAAACTGCCCAATAGCCTATACACAAACTGGACAAATGCCCCATTCATTGGAAGCTAAGCTTTTGAAAAGAATACTAGTTACATAGATATCACTGTTATTTCCATCTTGAAATATAAACAATCAATAAGACACTAAAACATGCTAAAACCCCTAGGGTCATTCACACTCGTGTGCCATTTCCTAGATGAATACACCGGCGGTCAGGACAGCTCCAAGACACGCCGTGTGGACGCCACAGGGTACTAGTTGGTTTACTGTTCTACATCTTGAAACTGCTCGTAGTGTTTTCCACAGAGACCCACGTTTTCATTTTACATCAGGACCCACAATCTATGTAGCTCATCCCGAGTCAGAGGGCCGTTTGTTTGTTTGCTATGGAACCAGGGATGGAACTCAGGACCTTACACTTGCCAGTCAGGCGGCAGCACCACTGACTGTACCCTAGGCCCGAGTCGGAAATGTAGATTCAGACAGGTATGGATTTAATTCTTTTTTTTGTTTGTTTGTTTGTTTTGAGACAGGGTCTCGCTTTGTAGCTCAGGTTGGCGCTGAGCTCTCTATGTAGCCCAGGCAAGCCTCGAACTCAGCAATCCGCCTGTCTCTACCTCCTGAGTGCTGGGATGACAGGCATGAGCCACCACGCCTGGCTGGATTTAATTCTTGATCCAGCATCACCTTAGAGAAATACAGGCAGTTTTACCAATATCTCTGAATCTTCATTTCCTCTCTACAAAAATACTACTACTACTACTCTTGGATTTGTAACAATTAAAGGAGATCGTGCCTATAAAAAATGCAGCACAGCTGCTATTGCATGTAGCTACTTAGTCTCCTGCTTGCTCCTTCACTCTCTCGAAATCCCCACCATGGCTAACAGCTACTGCTGAGATGTCACTGCTGGGATGAGCTGTTGGCAGAGTGTCATTCTGAAGTTACTCAGTGAGCTGCCCAGATCTGAGAAACTAAAACACTGATCAAATTTAAGTCACACTTCAGCACACAGCCTGGATGCAAAGTAGCCTGAGGCAGGGGCTGTCACCTCTACTTGAGGAAACCAGTAGGAGTTGATCCACATCACTGCGGGACGCCCTCCAGCTGGCACTGGGAGGAGAGTGGCTTAAAAGCTGCTGCTGATAGAGAAGGTTACATTTTGAGATACTGAGTTTCTTTAGCATTCTGTTTTAGTCCCACCCAAGAGGACATGAAGGACGACACAGCGAGTGTACTGAAGTCTGTATTAGTTTTCCAGGCTGACTATAGGGGATTTAAACAATTGTTACTATCTTTCAGTTCCCTGTGCTCAAAGTCTGAGGTCGAAGTGCTGGCAAGTCTGGTGAGGAAGAGTGTCCTGGGCCTCTCCAGGTCCCTGACGACCCGCTCTCAACCTCTCCTGCTCTTCAGCCTGTACACACACAACACCAACCTCTGCCTGGCTGCGTGTTCTCAGGGCCTTCTCTCCTGTAGAGTCAGTGTTGAAACTTCCCTCTTTAAAAGGGCACTAACCACGGCAGGAACTAGGGACCCACCCTCCTCCAGGACTCTCACTTGCTTTTATCTGAACTGATTTCACCTCCAGCGATCTTGTTTTCAAGTAAGTCCACAGTCTGAGGTAAAAGGGTTAGGACTTCAAACACAGATTTCAGAGGACACAGTCTAACCCACTACACTGCCCTCGAACCTAAGGAGAAAGTCTACTTCAAGAGAATTAAAGATTTTTGGTTAAAGGACTTTGGATGCTTGAAAAGACTGAGTTAGAGCCTGGAGCAGAATCAGCTGGTTGATAAAATAAATGTGGCTGTATCTGTTTCCTGTTATTTTTCACTGACAAAAAGTCAAAGAGGGTTGTTTACTGGGAAAAAAAATGGAGACAAACATTCTGGGAGACTGAGGCAGGGAGATCTCAAGTACAAACACAGTCTGAGTGACACAGTGAGGTCCTGACTCAAAAAAAAAAATCATAACGAAGAGCTTGGGGGCATATGGCTCAGCACAAAAGACCTGAATTAAATCCCCAGAACTGAAAAACGTAAATACGTACATACATACATGCACGAAGACATTCCAAAATCACCTGGAGGGGCGCAGAAACAGCAGCACAGGGTCTGGAGGAGAAGAGCCAGCCCGGGCAGCATGCCCTCCCCAGAGAACTGCTGGATACATTCCCAGCCAGGGCACCCTGAGGAATCCGTGTTCAAAACACGAAGGCAGCTTGGCACGTCAGCCCCATGCAGACAGCATCAGCGTCCCCAGAGACCACAAGCAACGCCAGTAAAATCTACAGCCTTTCCCTGACCCAACAAGGCAGGAACTGAGGACGAGCAAATGCAAAGAAGCCACGCAGAAATCCTTTTCCAAAGCGATTTTCAAGCCTAAAGAAGGACAGAGCTTGGGAAAGGAGATTTCAAAGATGAGTGAGTTTGGAATTTTTGTAGTACAGAATTGCAAAATTTTTAATGAAATAAAATAGAACTCTCCTTGTGATTGTAAAGTATAGAAAGAAATGATACCTGCAGATTTCATACACAAAGAAAAGGCCTGGAGAGCAAGTTTAGAAAATTGTGATAAAACAAAACAAAACAAAACATAAAAGAGCTTTTAAGCCTGTACAGTCCGGGTGGTTCAACATCTGGGTGACATGGTAGACAGGGTTGCAGTGCTTATGGTACCTGAGGTTTTTTTTCCAATTACTTCATTACACACCCTCAGTTTTTCCATGAAAAACCATGTATGTCATGAAGTTATTGTAAAAATTAAGAAAATCTGTATCAGATATGTAGGACTTAGTACAGGCTTAATAAACCTGCGCCTGTGATCCAGACCAGAAGGAAAAAATGTCTGCTCTGTGTAACACGGACCTCCCACACATGTGACTGCACATCACTGGCTATAACTGGGGTGTACGCAAAAAGCCCATCAATTAGTCATAGTTAAGGAATAGTCATAGCTAAGGACTCTTTGAAAAAGTCAAAATTATTATAAGTACTACATTCCAATCAAGAACTGATCTTGACTTAGATTAGAAGCATTTACTTTGAGAGTTATTCAAATCCATACCACGTGTTTGTTACACAGCACCCACAGGCAGTCAGTGCTGCTGGTACATCACGAGCCAGACATAGACACCGTGTCTGAGCACTGGAGACACTGAAACCTGAAAATCATTTGTCACCCCATTGTACTGAAGATGGCAGTGTCAATTAAAATGGTGTGAATTTTTCACCATTGAAAACATAATGCTCTAATACATAATGCTAGTCTGAAAAATCTTTGGACTATCAGAACCTCTGCCTATTCTGAATGATCTTGGCTAAACTTTAAAGTGAAATCTTTTTTGTGCCATATAGATTTCTTTTTTGTTTGTTTTCTCTTAGAACACACTAGATTATCTAAACTAAAATGGTTTGGTAAAGACCAGAGCAAAAACATGGCTTACATTCAAATGAAATGGAATTATGAAATGCGAGAAATTTTCAGAACTCAGAGAAAAGTCCCAGTTTATGTGTTATTTATTCTTCTTTTTTATTCTTCTTTTCTTTCTTTTTTTGAGACAGATTCTTGCTTTGTAGTTCAGGGTTGGTCCTGAACTCACTATGTAGCCCAGGCAAACCTCAAACTCAGCAATCCTCCTGCCTCTGCCTCCAGAGTGCTAGGATTACAGGCGTGAGCCACCATGCCTGGCACTGCGGTATATGATGCTGATTGCTGGTGGGCGTGAGTCAACACACCAAGTAGTGCTGTATGTGGTTACCAGGGATTGAACCAGGGACCTTGCTCTTGCTAGGCAGGTGCTGGAAACACTGAGCTAAATCTCAGGCCCTTTACTCTTATTTCTAAACTGCTCTCTATGCAGTTAATTTAAATGATTCCTCATTGTTTGATATACTAAAAAAAAAATCTCTGTGAATGTACCACGAACAAGCAAGGAGCCCATCCAAAATGACCTAGGGACATTAGGAACAACTTGTTCTACTTCAGGTCAATCAATATGTACCCCTATGTTTGTTATTCAGAGTAAGTATGGGCAAAAGTCTCATATTTTAGTGGGTTTACTTTCAGGGAAAATTAATTCCATTTTCAAATTGTGTTTGTCCTTGCTATAATATTTTCAATTTTCTCCTGTCAGGCAACTCAGTTGGACTCCAAAGAAGTTTTATTAAAAGACTCAAAATACAGGTTGTCTGCCAAATATATCCTTCTTATCTTTGGTAAAAGGCCACCACTCCGGGGGTTCGGGAGGCAGTGGGGATGGAGGGGAGGGCTTGGCGAGCAGGGAAAGGACACACGGATCTCAACTATAGAATGAAGAGAAACAGTACTGTGAGCCTGTCCCACAGGCTGAGTAGTGATACCCTGAAAAACAGGTGTCAAAGGCTGAGAGGTCTCCAGGGAGGCTAACCTGAGGCACAACAGGCTGTAGTCTCAGGGAAAATCCTAAGGGCAAAGCAGAAATATCAGAGGCACCAGAGCAGAAGCCCCCATGCAGACTGACAGAGTATCTCAGCAAGTGACCAGCGCCGACAGATTAGAAGGGCCTCTCCATCATTTGGCGATGGATCAGGATCCTGTAACCTTTTCACAACTCTAAGGAAAAGAGAACCCCCATATTTACTGTGATTGAACATGCCAATGGGCTCAAGCTCATATACAAACTGATAGAACAAATAAGGATATGTCCTGCCTATGTGAGCTTGTGGACTAAAATTCATACTCACTACATGAAGCAGATGCTCTATTTTTAGTTGATGGAAGATCTGTAGCAATTAGGAAAAATCTTTTAGCTACTTCATATAGTCCTGTCAGATCTGGGGACAGTGACAGACTTCTGACCAAGACATATGACCGAACTAGCAAGAATTTGTCATCTCTTTTGGGAAAGTGGGCCAGAACTATTAACTGAAGACAGAATTAATGAAGAAATCCTCAGAATAACCAAGTAGAGCACTTTCTTAAAGTTGGTTGCAAGTTCTTTCAAAAATTAGATTTGGTGGCCTGGAGATTTAGCTCCATGGTTCCAGCGCCTGATTAGCAAGCGCAAGGTCCCTGGTTTGATCCCCAGTAACCACATACAGTGATATGATATTGGGCGTGATGACCCACACCCACCAGCAATCAGTAGCATATACCACAAATGCTGGCTCAAACCTGTAATCCGAGCACTCAGGAGGCAGAGGCAGGAGAATTGCTGAGTTCGAGGCTTGCCTGGGCTACATAGTGAGCTCAGGGCCAGCCTGAACTACAAAGCGAGACCCTGTCTCAAAAAAAAAAAAAAAAATAGATTTGGTGACAAACACTACAAGACCAAGAGGCAGGGCTCACATTTGGCAAACTGCAAAGAAGTACATCTCATCATATACCTAATTTTGAGATATTCTAGCCTCCTTGACTCTTCTTACAAGTCCTAGCCCTGCAGCAATGCTTCCTCCTAAAACTGCTATGAACTCGATCCTTCCTTCTGTAACAAAATGTAGCTCTTTTTCCAGGATCCTGCAAACAATCCAATTGAAAAACTGGATTTTATAACTTTGACCTTGAAAGAATAAATTCTGTAAGATAAGGTATGTAGTTGCATCAGGCTCTTTACTTTTTAGCTGATATACACACACAAGAATTTCAACAGGCACACTCTATATAGGTACAAGAAACACCATTAAACCGCAAATCTAATTCAAAATCCAAATAGTGATCTCTGAATTTCAAATACAGTCTCAGCAAGATATTCATGCTTATGACAAAGCAACACTGACACTTCTCCGTCAGAGGATGAGACTGAACACATCTGCCTGACCCTACTGGAATATTCCCTAGGACCACAGTATGAGGCAGCTGAACAGCCACATGGAAAGGCCCCATCTCATGTTCCAATAAGGGCTACAGCTGAGGACCCAGTGAACAGCTAGGATGAACTGACAGGCATGTAACTTAGCAAGCCTTCGGACGACCCCAGCATCTAGAGTGAAAATGGTAGAGGTGGGGGTGGGAGATTTAGCTCAGTGGTTCCAGCCCCTGCCTCGCAAACCCAAGGCCCTGAGTTTGATCCTGGTAACCACATACAATGCTGGGCGTGGTGGCTCACGCCTGTAATCCCAGCACTTGGGAGGCAGAGGCAGGAGGATTGCTGAGATCAAGGCTTGCCTGAACTACATAGTGAGCTGAGGGCCAGCCAAAACTACAAAGCGAGACCCTGTCTCAAAAAAAAAAAAAAAAAAAGAAAATGGTAGAGATGAACAAATGATGCAGGTTTATGAGTAAAATAAATAACGCAGTTGTATCAAGTCAATGAACTTGTTTGTTTCAGTGTAGGCATAGATCATGTAATATTTTCAAATATCAACCTATATTTAGAATAACTTCAAGTGTTAAACTAAATGATAACTTTGCTTATAAAACTTCAAAGAACTTTGAAGGACTAAACAACATGGTGGGTGTTCTGGAAACTGTTTTGTTACACTGTAAAATGTACTTAAGGTTTACTTGCTCAGTGAGAAGCGGGCAGTTTCTGTTTATTCTGGGAGATACAGGAAGAAGAATGCTTCAGTCCAGAAGTTAGGAGATGTTTGGGTTTGAGAACTGGTAAACACAAATGTCACCCCCACAAGATTTGATATTGAATAGTTCCAATGTATTTAATATTAACAGCAAATGGGAAGCAGAGAGAAATGGCTACCTTGGAGAGAGAGGCATCAACTAACACAAACAGAAGGAGCTAAAGATACAGAGTTATAAAAATGACTTCCGAATTCCACTTCGATAAGAGCTCTCCTCACCTCTAGAAGTTAGTGGTCCTGAGTATGGGTAAACAAGACCACAGAATAAACATGGTGGCATATTTCCTACCCACGTGGGAAAAGGAATAACATTTTTCTGTTCTAAAACAACACCAACGGGAAAAATACAAAATGAACAAAAATTTATAAGAAAAACAATGTTCCTCCAAAAAAATTCTCCCAAAAATAAAAAGAAATTGAGCCAGGCATGGTGGCTCATGCCTGTGCTCCCCAGCACTCGGGAGGCAGAGGCAGGAGGATTGCTGAGTTCAAGGCTTGCTTGGGCTACACAGTGAGCTCAGGGCCAATCTGAACTATAAAGCGAGACCCTGTCTCAGAAAAGAAAATTCTCCCACAAAAGGGATTGATTTAGCTTACATCCAGATCCCAGCATCTCTTTCCCATTCTATACTTACCACTTTGCAAGATTCTTGTATGTTTTTCTTATAATTCATTAGCTATCAAAACTAACACAGTAGTTAGTAACTAGTATACATCTTACAGTCAAATGTGCTTTGCATTGGAAATCTTTTGCATCCGTTTTGTCATCTTCTGACAACTTCTGTGTTTTACGATCCCTTAAGGCTGAAAGAGTTTGATTGGATACTACACACTCCCTGATTTAGGTTACACCATCCAACAAGTACCAGTAAAAAGCTCTAATTTTCAAACTCAATCTGCAAATAAATTCTTTTCCATTTCCAGTTGTAAAGTTAAAAACCATCCAGTAGCTCCTGGCTGTGTTTAATTCCACAGACTCAACTACCTTCTAGTTTTTATAGCAATAAAAGTCTGGATGAATACCATTGAAATTTTATATTGAAGAGTTTAGTCAGTACAATACACTGAGTGTATCACTTCGACCCATAAAGGAAATTTTTCTACTCCATTCCTTTCTACGTCTCCATGTTCCCAAAATGCAACCATGTGAGGAGACTCTTCATGGGCAACTTGCTGAAAAGCCTGGTAACTCAAGTGAAGTGAAAGTGGGGTCATTTCTGGGCTATGATCCCAGTGTAGTCCAATTTACAATCTTTGCATAAACTGCTAATTGGACACAAAAGCACCTGGAGTTATTCTGAGAATGCAGGATGAGCTCAAGTACTAAGGTCTATGAATAGAGCTTCAGTAAGTTTTTGGGCTTTTTACACCATAATTCAGAAATGTCATCTGTGGTCCCTTCTCAATTGCATAAGCTTAGAGGGCAGGATTTTTGTCTATATTATTCACTGATATATCTTAAGTATCAAGACCATTGTCTGCTTTTAAAAATTGTTAAAAATGTTTTTAAAAATTGTTAAATGAGATGTTCAGAGTGAATATCTCTTAGAGACCTGTTTTCAATTATGTTGGCTATTTGGGTATATACCTACAAGAGAAATTGATAGATCATATAAAAACTCTATTTTAATTCTTTTTTTTTTTTTTGAGACAGGGTCTCACTTTGTAGTTCAGGCTGGCCCTCAGCTCACTATGTAGCCCAGGCAAGCCTCAAACTCAGCAATCCTCCTGCCTCTGCCTCCTGAGTGCTGGGATTACAGGTGTGAGCCACCACGCCTGGCACTGTGATATGTGGTACTAATTGCTGGTGGGCATGAGTCACCACACCCGGTATTGTATGTGGTTACCAGGGATCAAACCAGGGGCCTTGTGCTTGCCAGGCAGGTTCTGGAACCACTGAGCTAAATCTCTGGCCCAAACTCCATTTTAATTCTAATTTTTGAGGAATCACCATACTATTTGCACAGTTGTTAGGATATTTACATTTATCCTCCAAACAACAAGCAAACTTTTCCATCTCTGCATTAGTTCTTGTTATCTCCTGGTTTTTTGATAGCAGGTACCCTAATGGATATAAAATAGTATTTCATTGTGGGTTTTTTTTTTTTTTTGAGACAGGGTCTCACTTTGTAGTTCAGGCTGGCCCTGAGCTCACTGTGTAGCCCAGGCAATGAACTCAGCAATCCTCCTGTCTCTGCCTCCCGAGTGCTGGGATTACAGGTGTGAGCCACCATGCCTGGCACTGTGGTATGTGGTATTGATTGCTGGTGGGCATGAGTCACCATGCCCAGCATTCTATTCATTGTGGTTTTGATTTGCATTTCTCTATTACTCATGTTCAATATCTCATAGAGTTTTCTTGTTATATATATATATTGTAGGAGAACTATCTCTTCAAATTCTTTGTCCTTTTTCTAAATATGCTTTTTTTTTATTGTTGAGTTTCAGAAATTCTCTGAATATTCTGGATAGTAATCCCTTGTCAGATATACAAATTTTAAATATTTTCTCCCATTCTGTAGGTTGCTTTTTTATTCTGTTGATACTATCTTTGGATGTGTAATTTTTAAAAGTTTTCATAAAGCTCAATTGTCCATATTTTCCATTTCCTGGCTATGCCTTTTTTGTCATGATAAAAAAAAGCATTGGCAAATCCAATGCTATGAAGCTTTTGCTCTATTTTCTAAGAGTTTTATGTTGCAGGTCTTATATTTAGGTCTGTGGTCCATCTTTACTTAATCTTTGCAGATGGGATATTATAAAAGCTCCAACTTCATTAGTTTGCATGTGAGTATCCATTTTCCTTAGCCTATCTGTGAAAAGCCTGTCGCTTCACTATAAAATGGTTTTGGTCCCATTGTCAAAAATTATTTGAACATATATATAAGAATTTATTTCTAGATTTCCTACTGTACTTCATTATTCTCCATGTCTGTCTCTACACCAGGGCCACAACATTCTGATTACTCCTATTCCATTTTTATTACATAAACTCATCAACGCAAGCTCAATTGTGATATTTTTGTTACCCTTTTCTATTTTTCCTATAGCATTTTGTCCTTCCACAATGAAGGGCAATTGTTTAGGAAAATTAGCTGGAAATTAACAAGTTTTATTAAAAATCCGATAACTACAGTGTTAGTGAAAGGAATAGTGAATAAGAATTGTTTCGCTGTACTTAATTCTAACCTATTAGTGTCTGCAATAATGAAACCTTACAATTACATAATCTTGAAACTTCAGAGTTTATAATGACAAGAAAAGTAAGATTACAGATCACCTGTTGTATCTTTTCACCAATTATCTCTTTTGAAATATTAACATATAAATCAAATTACCTGTTTTTGTTCTATAAAATATACATCTCAAGTAATTAGTATCTTGCATTCATACTTCAATAATCAAATAACTAAAGGATTACCAATTAGAATTTCTAATGTACAAGAAAAAAACATTAGCAAGTAATACCAGACAAAAGCTTTAGTAGACCTCTTTGTGTCACACCTCAACATATAAATTCTTATTTTAAAATAGTGAAACTTCCATATAAAGCCCTGTGATCAAGAGTTCAAAGCAACATCAGGTCAGAATGAATAGCCCTCAACTTTTGTAAAGTATGCTGTAAAAAAGTTTTAGGAAAGCTTAGGTATGACCACATCCTCGCTGCTTAATGGGAATGCACATACCAACATGAGAATCAGGAGCCCAAATTCACCTCTCTCTGATTAGTACTCTTATTAAAAAAAAAAAAACTGATTTGCCTAAGGTACAAAAGGCAGCACTTTGAACTAGTCAGAAGGACAGCTCCGGAGAAATATTACCTGAATTTCAGTCCTTAACTCCACAAAAACCCCTTATCCTCTCCAAGGGCATCACAATCAAATTACTGAAGACCCAGGATAAGAGAAATTCTTAAGGGCAAAGAATGAATGAAAAGAAGACATGGAACTCAGAAGAATTATATAAACATTATGTTTTTGACAAAATACAACACATGCCAGAAGACAATGAAGTAAGACTTTAAAAGTACTATCCCAGGGCCGGAGGGTTAGCTCAGTGGTTCCAGCGCCTGCCTCGCAAGCGCAAAGTCCTGAGTTCGATCCCCGGTAACCACATAGAATGCTGGGCATGGAGACACGCCCACCAACAATCAACACCGCATACCACAATGCCGGACGTGGTGGCTCACGCCTGTAATCCCAGCACTCGGGAGGCAGAGACAGGAGGATTGCTGAGTTCGTGGCGGCTTGCCTGGGCACCATAGTGAGCTCAGGGCCAACCTGAACTACAAAGTGAGACCCTGTCTCAAAAAAGAGCAAAAAAAAAAAAAAAAAAAAAGTACTATCCCACCCCTAGAAAATGCTGTTCAAAAATGAAGAGAAAATAAAGACAGATTCTTCATGTATAAAATATAGATAGCAATAGTACCTGCCTGTTAGCATTGTTATGGAGACTTAATTGCCTAATGTGTAAAATATACCTAACAATGCCTGGCAGATAGTAAGCATAAGTACATATCAAAAATGATATTAATAATAAAATAAGCATCTGAGACTTTTCTTACTCCCTTTAAAAATGATACCTTTCTCAGTAAGAAGACTATAGGAGATCATAGATCAATAAAACCCCAAGGAAGAGCCAGTCAGAGGCCAGTGCACTGTGTTCTGACCGGTTCTGCCCATCATGTGACTATGAAGGAGAAGGAAAAAGTTTGAAACAATATTTTGGTAAAATCTTTTGTTCCCAATGATTTGGCCAAGAATCTCTCCTATTACAGTTGACTGGTAAAGCACTTCTATATTCATTATTTCACTTCACTTGTGAAAGGTTTAAAGTATGCAGTTTTCTCATTTGATAAAGGTGCATGGTTTGGCTCTAAAATGCCCCCCAAATGTCTCATGTGGTCAGAGATGGGGCTTCTGGAAGGCAACTGGACCATGGGGCTTATACTCATTGCGATTAATCTTTTGCCAAGTTAATAGCTGAATGTGCTCTTAGGAGATGGGGCCTAGTTGGAGATGGGTCACTGGGGCTGTAACCTGGAAGGGTACATTCTTATCTTTGGCTCCTCCCTTCATTCTCTTTCTGTTTCTTGGCTACCAAGGCTATCAACTTTTCTCTGCCACACCATTCTTTGGGGCCAGCCAACCACAGAGTGAATTCTTTGAAACTGCAAATTAAATAAACCTCTCACTGGGCATGGTAGTGTGTGCCTGCCTCAGGAGGCTGAGGCAGGAGGATCACTGTGAATCTGAGGCCAGCAGGGGCTACCCAGTGAGTTCAAAACCAGCCTGAACTACACAACAAGGCTCTGCCTCAAAAAGTCAAAAACAGTTTTAAAATTAAAAACATATAAGTTAAACATTTAAATAACAGATATAAAAGAGCGTGTATATAGGGGGGTGGGGAGGTGTGGGTGGGTGGGGATATGGGTAAAAATGAGAATTGACTGTGTCATATATTGGTACAAATTCCCCAATGTTATGTGTGATTGTGAGATAGATATATATATATATATATATATATATATATATATATATATATATATTGTACCAACAAAGAATTCAATTTTAAAAAATAATAATAAATAACAGATGCCAGGTACTTTGATGGGAAGATGAGCAATACGTAAGAGATTCGGAAAGAACCAACACATGATGTTACTCACACTGCTGCAGGTAGAGTTCAGGAGGCTTTGCTGACAGTATGAAAAGTCAAACTGCAAGCCTTATAAAAGCAAATATAAAAATATTAGTAGTTGGGCCGGAGGGTTAGCTCAATGGTTCCAGCACCTGCCTCTCAAGCGCAAGGACCTGAGTTCGATCCCCGGTGACCACATATAATGCTGGGCGTGGAGACTCACGCCCACCAACAATCAACACCGCATACCACAATGCCAGACGTGGTGGCTCATGCCTGTAATCCCAGCACTCGGGAGGAAGAGACAAGAGGATTGCTGAGTTCGCGGCGGCTTGCCTGGGCACCATAGTGAGCTCAGGGCCAGCCTGAACTCAAAGCAAGACCCTGTCTCAAAAGCAAAAAAAAAAAAATTAGTAGTATAGAATCTCAAGTGCTATTCTGTATGAAGGATATAGAGTTTAAAGCAAACACACAGGAGCGGTTCCCAGCTCAGCATAGACACACTGAAGGAGGCATGAAAATGAAATGTTTGATACATCACTATCTCAGACACCATAAAATATCTTGAATATAGTAGGTATTAAATAAATATCTGACATAGATATAGTGAGCAATAATGCTTAATCAGTAACTTGGAAATCTTGCAAGACCCTGAAAGAACAATCTCACTGAAATCTGACTGTTTTTACAATTAAGACATTACTAGACTTAAAAGCTCTTCTAACAGGGTTGTAATGAAAGTGTTTCCTCATTTAAAAAGAAGTTTTATTTGGCTGGAAGATTCTGTCCTGTCACAATATGGGTGTGGTTTGTTGGATTACAGTTCACAGTGCATTTAGCATACACGGTGGGAAATTACTGCAAGCTACTGTCAGACAGTAATCAGAGACACTTCTGCTGTAAAAGCCTCAGATTTCTGTTGCCTGAAAAACAGGAAGCACAGCAGCCAAATATTTTAGCCCAGCCTCTATTTATTTTTAGCCCAGAGCCACATCTAAATCCAACTAGAGTCACAATTGCAGGATCAAGCAAGCAAGTGTGAGGACAAAGACCAGCTCTCCCATCTCCTTGGCCCCCACTGGCTTCAGTGCCGTGGGCAGTAACACCGAAGGGTCCAGGGTTCCTCGCAACACCCATGTGCTGCCCATGCATGAATCTCAAATAAAAGCACCGTCAAGATAATTTTCCCCTACAAAAGCCCTACCAAGTACTGCTGGGTTTGATTACTATCAGAACTCTTAAAGAATGATCATCCTCACCTCCTCACTATCACAGGAAACTCTGGGTCATACACATAAAGATAAAACCGTCTTCCAGGGGCTGACATCATGAGAAACTGATAGTGGCCTTTGAGGCCCCGCCAAAAGAAAAGAAAGCAAGCGGAACCCCGCAGTGGCTTCCGTGTGGCAAGGACCCTGCTCCGCCACCCAGGGACGCGTGAGCCCAAAGTCCCGGTGCCCTTCTGCCAGGAAGCACCAGCGGGATTTAAACACAGGAACAGAAGCCACAGGCAGAGACGTGGAAGCACGTCCATGGACTGGGCACCATGACCCCCAGCTGATGATATTGGCCACGTTCAGTAAGAAGTTAAGACATTTCATTCTTCCGCGAGTGTAAAAGTATCTAACATTCCCTTTGTCTTTCTAAAGGACCGAGATACTTTTGTCCCCAAACTTGGATTTTACTATTATCCAGATATCCCCTTCTTTTCATTATTGAGGCTGTTTTCTTTGACCTAGAAAACAGTGGAGACACCAACTCAGATGATAGAAAGCAAATACTGAGTGGGCTGGTGCGGTACTGCCCACCGATTCCAACCATCCAAGGGAGAATCCAGGTCAAAGAGTTTGCCTTTTTGGCGGAACCCATTTTGTTGTGAGTGTTCTGTTTAACACTTCAACATGAATACACTGGTTTTCTTATTAGGACTACATTACTGGTTCCTCTTTAAAGGTTTTACAAAGGGATGCAGACGGAAAAGCCCTTTATTGGCTTTGCCTTCTCAGGATAAAATCCAAGTTCCTCAACAGCCCACAGGCCGGTGGCGGTGGTGCCGCCGCGGTGAATCTGGCATCAGTAGCCGCAAAGCCTGTTCACCTGCGTCGCCTCATTCTCACGGTTGCCTGTGGGGCAAATGCGTCGAGGAACGTATCTTTGCAGAGGAAAAACTAAGGTTAAAAAGGGCTCCAAGTGGAGCCCAGGTCCTCTGCCTCTTGGCGTGTTTCCCACCTTAGGTTCTGGGTGTCCGCGTACTTCTGGGGAACCCGCTCCACGCCTCTCGGCCCGCCGGCCCCTGTACACTCCAGCACACGGCTTCCTTTTGGGGCTGCTCACGGCCCTTCACATGTGCCCTTCCTTCTGTCTAAAATGCTCTTCATTCTTAGACGACTTACTTCGTATCCATTTTAGGTTTAGTTTAAATGCCATCTGAGAAAACAGTTGATTTCGAACAACCCCATTTAAAATAGACTTTCCTCTCCCTTTTACATTTTTTTTTAAGCCACTGCAGAATTGGTCACCATTTAAAATTGTGGAAATTTGTTTGTTTGTTTGTTTTTAAGGTCTTGCTTTGTAGTTCAAGCTGGCCCTGAGCTTACTATGTAGCCTTGGCAAGCCTCGAACTCAGTCCTCCTGACTCTGCCTCTCGAGTGCTGGGATCACAGGCATGAGACATGACACTCAGCTAAAATTGTATTTTTTAACGTGTACCCTCATATATTGTTTTTGTCACTAGATGAACAGCCCCATCTGACACGACACT
This sequence comes from Thryonomys swinderianus, assembly GCA_004025085.1. Lineage (NCBI taxonomy): Eukaryota > Metazoa > Chordata > Mammalia > Rodentia > Thryonomyidae > Thryonomys > Thryonomys swinderianus. The sequence goes on from PVIC010015628.1 coordinate 26,682, forward strand.
GTCCCCTCAGCACCTAGAATGGCAACTGCCTCAAAGCAGGCATAAATAAATACTTGTTGACAGAGTGAAAGAACAGTCCTTTAAATGTTAGCCAGTGAGGGCTTTCCTTCCGGCGTGGTGTAACCTCTGCCGCTCACTGATTTTACTTATACAGATGGGAAGAATGGATGGGTCTTCAAGCAGGACAGGGAAACAACTAGGTAATGCAACAGTTGGAGGGGAGTGGAAGTTCGGGACTGACAAACACATGCATACGCCCCTTAGGATAATGTCCAACCTTGACATGTGAAGAGTCTATCAACAACAGAATGGTTATCAAGGATTCCTAAGTCTCATCACTTATTGTTCATCCCAAAGTAGCTAAGTAAAAAACCGTCAGGAAGCTTAGAAAGATGCCCTGTACCTTGCACTGGAAACACCATTTTCACTCATAATCTACTATCTTCATTTGACCTCCGGAGCCCATGCCAAATCTCTCCGTGCTTTTGCTCAAATACAAAAATAACTGTCCCTGTCCAATGTACCCATGGCTCAGCCTAGAGAAATCCCCTTAGTGATTATACATTTCTTCTTGTTGCCACTAATCTTTATTGAATAAAATAAGACTTACAAATAACATCGAGTAGGCATTTAAATATATTTATGTATTTATGTACATAAATGCATAAACAATGTTTTGCAGCTACATTTCCTAGCTGATTCACAGATTACTTATGGGCACTTTCTAATCTTTTCAAAAATGTTTCCACGAAGTCACTTCTAGTTATGAATTTCGTTTCCAGGTTTCTCTATTAAGTTCCACTTCAACATCCCTTTACTCAGTTCAGTGGTCTCGGCAGTGGGTAGGGAGCATCTGGGACGTTATAGCTGTCCTAACATCTAGTGGGTGGGGGTCAAGATGCTGGTAAACATCATGCACAAAAGAGCAACACACACACACACACACACACACACACACACGCACGCACGCACGCACACCCTCCAGAAAACTGCTTGGCCCAAAGTATACATCATTCCCGAACTGAGAATCATTTTATCTGAAGAGTCTCAGTGGGGGCAGCACTGCCCCCTTGTGGGAATTTTGAAAAGTTGTGGGTTGTTCTTAGTTACCACCAAGTCCCCAACTGGGAATTCCACACACGGGGGCGGGGACTGGAGGAGACAGCAGGAAGGGTTGCTAACATAACAGCAGACCGTGTGCGTGTAGGGAAACTTACAGTGAAACCTAGTAACTGGTACATTTAAAATGTGATGATAACATTAATAAAAGATTTACTCCACAACACACATGCAACTTCAACACACACGCACAGAGGCCATTCAGGCAAAAGAAGAATTTTTACATAATTATATAGCCCTAGAACTTTTATCTGTTTTATAAGAAATCAAAATTTTTTGCTTGGTTTCAAATTACATCAAGTTTACTTGGAATGTAATTTCCATATAAATTAAAGAAAGTGCTGCTCTATTATAAAGTAGAAACTTCACAGAGAGTTCGTTACAATTTTGGAAAACTGAGTCACTTGACAGGAATATTCCTGGCAGCTCAAGAGCAACCAATAAGACACAGCAGTAACAGCACGTTTTCATTTGCTGCTTAAAATTATTCTAGGAATTGGAAGCAGGATTTTTTCTTTAATGCATGGTGCTGAAAAAACTGACTTTCTACACACTGGAGACTAAAACTAGACCCATGTGTCTCACCAAGCACCACAGTGAAATCAAAATGGACCAAAGATCTAACTATTAAAACAGAAACCCTGAATCTGCTGGAAGAGAGAATAGGTAGAGTTCTTGAGGACACTGGTGTAGGCAACAACTTCATGAACAAAACCCAGTGCATGACCAGTACTACCCAGAATCAACAACTGGGATCTCATCGTATTAAAAAGCTTCTGCACAGCAAAAAAAAAGTCACCAAGAGAGTGAAGAGACAGCCCACAGGGTCAGAAAAAAACTGATCAATTGTTCCTTAGATAACTAATATCTAGAACATGCAAACATTAGAAAAAACTCAGACCTCCCCCCCAAATATAAAAACCTAATCCAGGGCCAGAGGATTAACTCAGTGGTTCCGGCACCTCCCTCAAAAGCGCAAGGTCCTGAGTTTGATCCCCAGTAACCACATACAATGTTGGGCATGGAGACTCACGCCCACCAACAATCAATACCACATACCACAGTGCCGGGCGTGGTGGCTCACGCCTGTAACCCCAGCACTCAGGAGGCAGAGACAGGAGGATTGCTGAGTTCAAAGCTTGCCTAGGCTACATAGTGAGCTCAGAGCCAGCCTGAACTACAAAGCGAGACCCTGTCTCAAAAAAAAAAAAAAAAAAAAAAAAAAAAAAAAAAAAAAAAAAAAAAAAAAACAGCACTCGGGAGGCAGAGACAGGAGGATGGCTGAGTTCGAGGCTTGCCTGGGCTACATAGTGAGCTCAGAGGTAGCCTGAACTACAAAGTGAGACCCTGTCTCAAAAAAAAAAAACCTAATCCAGAAACACACATCTGAAATGAATAGACATGTCTCAAATAAATACAAATGTCTCAAATAAATAAATATATATATATATATATATATGAAAAAATGTTTGATCTCACTGATCCTTCAACAGATGCAAATTAAAACAATGCTGAGAGTCCATCTCCAGAAAGAACGGCTGCTGTCAGGAAATCAACCAACAACAAATGCTGGCAGGGCTGTGGGGAGAAAGGAACCCTTCTCCATTGTTGCTGGGAATACAGACTGGGCAACCACTGTGGAGATCAGTATGGAGATTCCTCAAAAAAGTAAGACTGGAGGTCCACTTGACACAGCTATTCCCCTTCTCAGTATCTTTCTGAAAGAATCAAAGGCATCACACCACAGCAATGTATGCACACCCAATGCCTAAAGAAGCACAGTTTGTATAGCTAACTCTTGGAGACAGCTCAAATGTCCATCAGAATAATGAATTATAAAAAAGATGTGGGTTTTTTTATATATAATGGAGTACTGCTCAGCTCAAAGGAAAAACTTGAGATATTTATAGATACATAGGTGCATTTGGAAACTATACTCAGTGAAATAAATTAGACACACATGTATAAATATCACATGGTTTCTCTGGTGTGAGAAACTGAAAGCTATGGGGTGGGCCAAAAAAGATAAGAAAAGAAATAAATGGACACAAACCTTTATAAATAAGGAGAGAAGAGGGGTTAGAAGTAGGGGAAGAAAATGGGGGCAGAAAAGAGAAATCAAAATATAGCATGTGCAGGTACAAATTCCCTAGGATGAATGTAATTATTATGTATATCTTAAGTACACCAGCGACGGGCTGGGGATTTAGCTCAGTGGCACCACTGCCTGCCTTGCAAATATACCAATGAAAATTTTTAAAAATTATTATAGGAAGAAAAACAAGCACTTCACACCTTCAACTTTCTGTGTTCTTTTCTTCAGAACTCAGTTCAAGCTCTTACATATTAAAACATTATTATATATTGTTCAAGCTCTAACTCAGTTCAAGCACTTACATATTAAACATATTATTATATACTGTTCTTTGCTTTTTCAAACATAGAATACTATGCACTCATGTATACACACACACAATTATGTGTGCAGATAGGTTATACTACCATGGACTTCATTTTGGCATAATCAGAGAGCACGAGGATAGATTTGGTATACAGAGGGAAGTACTGAGTGCTTCAGGGGGTAAGCCACTGCTCTTACCCATCACAACCTTATGAAATCTTGATTCCATTTTCTAACATTTGATAACATCTTGCTTTTTAGAAATGTGATTGAGATACCAGTGATATTCTAGTGAAGATATATAATACAGAGCCAATGTCTTATATTGAAAAACAGATTTTTCTGTACTTGCTTCATAGAATCCCAGATCTAACTTTTAAACTACCATTATACAACTTGATACAAATGAAAGTAGTCAAAAACTGCCACAAGATAGGGGCCAATCTCTCTTCATAAGAATCAGCCTTTGCTAAAAGTTCTTTTCTTGAAGACACTTGGACATTTCCAGTAGAGCTTCTATTAAATGCAACAACCATGTAAATTGTTCCCAAGATCTTTTATAGCAATTAGAAAATGAATTGTTCAAAAATTTTGGTGGGGGCTGGAGGGTTAGCTCACTGGTTCCGGCGCCTGCCTCACAGGTGCAAGGTCCTGAGTTCGATCCCCAGTAAACCACATACAATGTTGGGCATGGAGACTCACACCCACCAGCAATCAACCAGCAATTAGCACCACATACCACAGTGCCGGACGTGGTGGCTCACGCCTGTAATCCCAGCACCCGGGAGGCAGAGACAGGAGGATTGCTGAGTTCGAGGCTTGCCTGGGCTACATAGTGAGCTCAGAGCTAGCCTGAACTACAAAGCAAGACCCTGTCTCAAAAAAAAAAAAAAAATTGGTGGGAGGTGGCTTTATTTTACAAAGCAAAAAAAGCATATTCTTAGGAAGAATGGAAAATGTTATTTCTATCTTGGTGCCATGAAAATTTGGACTAGTTTTCATTTCCAAAAACCCTCATGAGTCCATATTGAACAATGTATTGTTAAATAAATCATCTGGAAGATGAAGGGTAAGAACTAAGCACACCCCAAAAGAAATCTATGTGTTTTCTCATAAATGTCTAGATTACACTTGCAAATGATAACTGTACTTCCTTTACTATATAATTGGTTTACAGAGAGCTACATTTTTGATAAGGCTGTTTAATTACATCATGTTTTTTTGAGACAGTATCTCGCTTTGTAGTTTGGGCTGGCTCTGAGCTCACTATGTAGCCTAGGCAATCCTCGAACTCAGCAATCCTCCTGTCTCTGCCTCCCAAGTGCTGGGATTACAGGCGTGAGCCACCACGCCCGGCTAATTACATCATATTTTAAATTTTTCTTAAATCTTAAGCAAAGGCTCAACTTCTCAGTGTTATAATAGTATAAATATTACTACATTAACAAAACCCACTTGTTAGGTTATAAAGTATGTGCATATCTTCACTTGGACCGAGGTGAGACAACTACTCAAATTCTACTTTGAAGCTCAAAATAGTTTATATTCAAACACAATCATACCGTTTTTAAAATGCCCATGTAATTGGTTGAAGCATTTAAAGCTTTTCTAAATTAGTTTGCATTTTGTCATTTCTTAAGTATGCCAAAGAAAATGTCTGTCTCATAATGTGTCTATTTGAGGTTTATCCCACTTGTTCTAACCCTAAAAGAATAATTTTCCAAAATCACAGGGAAGTAAAGCATTGAAATTACTGCACAAAAGTTTATTTTCCTCCAAAATTACAGGTAAAAAACTACAGGCTAGAGGAATGAAAATCACTGGTTGTCTCCTTTTTTTTTTTTTTTTTTTGAGGCAGGGTCTCGCTTTGTAGTTCAGGCTGGCCCTGAGCTCACTATGTAGCCCAGGCAAGCCTGGAACTCAGCAATCCTCCTGCCTCTGCCTCCCAAGTGCTGGGATTACAGGTGTGAGCCACCACGCTAGGCACTGTGGTATGTGGTACTGATTGCTGGTGGGTGTGAGTCACCACGCCCAGCATTCTATGTGGTCACCGGGGTCAAACTCAGGACCTTGCACTTGTGAGGCAGGTGCTGGAACCACTGAGCTAAATCTCCAGCCTGTGGTTGTCTCCTTTTTAAGCCAAGTTTTGCCTCCTATTAAACTCTCACCAAGAAAACAAAAAAAAAAAAAAACACATCACCAGAGATCTGTGACATTTCAGGGAACCCCTAGAGACTAATACTTTTGTCTAAACCAAAGGACTATCAATCAGAACCGTAGCCTTTGAAAAGCAAGAGAAGGAAAAGGAGGAAAGGGCAAAAAGAAATGCCAGGTGAAAAAGCCTCCACAAAACCTCCACTGATGTCTAAAAATGTCCTTCACTCCTAATCTTATCCTCAAATCACTTTCCCAAGAGGCTCGGTAGACTCCAGAAGTCACAGCTCTACATTTCAGGCTTGTGGAAAGATACATACATATGGTTTAAGGTAATGCGTTAAACACTAGTCTCTCCAGTTCACATCCATCAGAACCTGCAAATGTGACCTTATTTGGAAACAAGGCCCTTGCGGTATAATCAAGATGAGGTCCGATTAGATTAGCATGGCCCCTAAATACAACGATGGGTGGTTTACAAGAAAAGGGAAATTTAGACACAGTCACCCATAGAAGGCAGACAGCCACATGAAGATGAAGTACTGTTGATACAAGTCATGAAATGCCAGGCTGAAGAAGCAAAGAAAGCTCTTTCTTAAGTGTTTTGGAAGAAAGCAGAGCCCTGTGGATACCTGGCCTTGGAACTTCTAGTCTCCAGATCTGTGAGAGGGTATATCTGTTACTTCAAGCCACTCAACTTGCAATAATTAGTTACAGCAGCCTTAAGAAGCGCTATGTCTTATCACAAACCTTTTGGGATATATCTAGAAATGTTTTCTCAGGAGCTTGGGAAAGTTTTCTGCTTCTAAATTTTCCAAAGCCCATTAAGTGAGAATCTGGAAGTGGAGTCTAGAAGTTTTGACTCTAACACAAGCCCCAGAGGTTTTTATGTTCACTGAAGCTTGGGAAATGATCGGAGTCCTCACAAGGCCCAGCTCCTTCCAATTTTTCCCTACGTGCTTGTTGTAGATAATTGTGGAGCCAGACAATCCTGTTCCCATGAACTTCCAGACAAGTCATTTCAGAGCACATGAAATTATAATGCTTGGAGGAAACACAAAGGTACCTTGGGATTATTGAGATGAAATAAATTCAGGAAGTAAAGCACCTTGAATAGAGTAGGCTATTCATGCCGAACCACTGTTTCTTATTTACCCATGTTATCTCAGCTAAAATTCTTTTTGTTTTTTTTCCAGTACAGGCGATGAAACCACCTAGAGTCTTCACATTGAGCTACATACATTCCCAGCCCCTCTATTTATTGCTTATTTTAAGACATCTCAGTAAGTTGTCTAATTTGGGCTTGAATTCATGATCCTCCTGCCGCAGCTTCCTAGAGCATTGGGATTATGAGTATATGCCCTGCACCTGGCTTGAATTAAAATTCTTGTTGAATCATATTTACTCAGAAGCAAATCTGATGATGCCCAGAAGCCTGGCAAGAAGACTGCAGAAGCAACAGTCCTCACTTACTGCATGCTCGTCACACGTCTTTTGCACAAGATAAGTTTTAAGTGGGCCTTTGTATTTCACAAACAGAGGGAAGACTGAAGCTCAGAAACATGAAGCACCATGACTAGGATCTCAGAGGCTTAAAACCTAGGCCTGTCTGCTCACAGTGCCCCTCATCTGCACCTTTATAGTATTCAGCCGTGCATGCTTATTGTCCAGAAGGGAAAAGAATGTCAAAATATTTCCTCAAGGTTTTCCCAGGTAATGAGTTAATCTGATGATAGAATCCAAGCCAATGTAGCACTAACATGTTAGTTGGCATAAGAGTGTATGAGTGCCCCTAATCTTTTACTTGAGATCTCACTTGGATGGCAAAAAGGAAAAGGAGAAGGGAAGTTATGGGATAATAGCTTGTTAGTTAACAGTTTCCAGAAGACTAACAGCAACAGCGCTACTTGACACATCCTTGCAGAAGCAAGACCTTGGGCACCTCCCTGCCAAAACAGGGCCTGCACTTACCGAGATCACCCCAGTAGTCTAAATGCACATTAGAGTCTGAGAAGTCTCCTCTGTTCTGCAGCCAAAGTTTAGAGCTGTAGAGGGGACCTAACATTGCTAAGTCTTCACTATTGATGGGCTGCTATTTAGAGAATTGTAAGTCTTTACTGTGATATGTATGACCAAGGAGGTAAAAAATATATGTACAGAAAGAAATTTGACCCTATTCCATGGATGAAAGTGAAAGGAAGGTCAGTCTATGGCCTGAGTAACAGTGTCATATGGAATTCAGAAAGTGACTCTGAAAATAGGATCAGAGCTATTTCCATGAACAAAATTAGATTCAAGAATGTTTCAGGGGCCGGAGATTTAGCTCAGTGGTTCTAGCATCTGCCTAGCAAGTGCAAGGTCTTTGGTTCGATCCCGGGCAACACATACCACAATACTGGGTGTGGTGACTCACGCCTACCAGCAATCACTAGCACATATCACAATGCCCGGTATGGTGGCTCACACCTGTAATCCCAGCACTCAGGAGGCAGAGGCAGGAGGATTGCTGAGTTCGAGGCTTGCCTGGGCTACATAGTGAGCTCAGGGCCAGCCTGAACTACAAAG